>OZ024913.1:21692464-21997464 GCA_964017125.1 Flabesymbios commensalis | reverse complement strand
TTAATTATTCATTATTACATTCATTCATTTAAACATAAATTTATTCATTCATTCACTCATTTATTCATTCATTCATTATTTTATTCATTTATATTTTTATTCATTCATTTACTCATTTATTTATTCATTCAATCATTCATTTATTTATTCATTCATTCATTCATTCATTCATTCATTCATTCATTCATTCATTCATTCATTCAATCATTCATTTATTTAATTATTTATTCATTCATTCATTCATTCATTCATTCATTCATTCATTCATTCAATCATTTATTTATTTACTCATTCATTCATTCATTCATTTATTCATTCATTCATTCATTCATTCTTTTATTATTTATTCATTCATTCATTTATTCATTCATTCATTCATTCAGTCATTCATTCATTCATTCATTTATTTATTCATATATTCATTTATTCATTCATTCATTCATTGATTTATTCATTAATTCATTTTTTTATTCTTTCATTGATTCATTAATTAATTAATTCATTTATTCATTCATTCATTTTTTCATTTATCCATTCATTCATTCATTCATTCATTCATTCATTCATTCATTCATTCATTCATTCATTCATTCATTCATTCTTTCATTCATTCATTCATTCATTCATTCATTCATTCATTTATTCATTCATTTATTCATTTATTCATTTATTCATTTATTCATTTATTCATTTATTCATTTATTCATTCATTCATTCATTCATTCATTTATTCATTTATTCATTCATTCATTCATTCGTTTATTCATTTATTCGTTTATTCGTTTATTCCTTCATTATTACATGCATTCATTTAAGCATCAATTCATTCATTCATTCACTCCTTTATTCATTCATTCATTGTTTTATTCATTTATCTTTTTATTCATTCATTTATTCATTCATTCATTCATTCATTTAATCATTAATTTATTCATTCATTCATTCATTCATTCATTCTTTTATTATTTATTCATTCATTCATTCATTCATTCATTTATTTATTCATTCATTTATGCATTCATCTATCAATTCATTAATTCATTCATTTATTCATTCATTCATTCATTCCTTCATTCATTCATTCATTCATTCATTCATTTATTCATTCATTCATTCATTCATTCATTCATTCATCCACCCATCCACCCACCCATCCATTCATTCATTCATTCATTCATTCATTCATTCATGCATTCATTCATTCATTCATTCATTTATTCATTTATTCATGTAGTTGTGACTTTGCGCAGCAATACGAGATATCACGTATGTCACAAATAAGTACATACGACGTAGAAGTATTCACTTATCTATGATCGCAGTTCTGTTGTACAACGCCAAAAGGCATTTTTTTGCCTTTTGTCTTTGCACAGCATCTTGATTATCTGCAATACTTACTCACACGCATTGGCCTGCAAAGTAAAAACGGCAGTAACTGCTTACTTGAAAAGTAAGCAGGTACTGCCGTTTTGGCTTTGGACGGCAGCGCAATAATAGGAGCGTGATTATAAGGGGTGGTACATTAAGAGATTAAACAAAAACAGAAAGTAATGAAGGAAAGTGTGACAAACAATAAATGAGAGATAGTGTAATTAAATTAGCAAAAATGGCGTTTGATTTGACGTTACCCATCAGGCAAAATACCAATCAGCGGCGCCAGAATCAGACCACGCTGGGTTTAGTATGATTGTGCACGGAGCTTGCTAACTAGCTGGGCTTGAAGTTTGACCCTTTAACCGCCAAGTTATTAAATCAGAAAATTCACCAATTTGAAGTTGTGTCTCTTTGATGCGATCCACAACTGCAACTGAGTGAAAATTATTTAGATTTGACAAAATGGAGGCGGACGATTTTGAAATCTTGCCGATTCGTGTGAAGTTATATCTTCAACATGTCAACAACATGTATTTGACATAACTGAAAAATGAAAAAACAACGAATATAATCGTGAACGGCGGTTAAAGGGTTAGGATTAATTTCGCTGCGAGTATTTTCACTGACAATATGTTTAATAGCATCAGCAATCATACGAATGAGGTGTGAGAGGCGATGGAAATTTAATTTGTCAGAATTTTCGATGAAAACTTTACTAACCCGGAAATTTCGCCATATTTTTATTTACCTACTTTAAACCTTTAACATTTCTAATTGGCTTGGTGAGGACACATACAAAACAGCTGAGAGCAGTACGTTTTCCAATTTTATCCGAGTGTGACCTCGATCCGTTCACCCACTTCCTAGAAACTAGCTGATTTTTTTTATTTCTGAATTTCTTTAAGACTCTTAGACGTCTCTGAACTAATTTAAGGTTTTCATAGTTTCATACATTTACAGATATGTCATTCTGGACCTGCAGTTTACTATTCATAGGCCACCAACAATTCATCCACCTACACTATGACAGCGAGCTTTACAATTTGCATATCGCATTGAAACAAAGCTGGTTAATCATCAAGTATCGTTGGCCCAGCTTTATCTTCGTCCCCTAGATCACTGAACATTTGACTTTTCAGTCACTAGAAGCTGTGTCTCGCTACCGCGATCCACAGCTCCAAGTGACTGAAAAATGCTTGAATGTAATCTAAATCGCTTAATTTCTTAATTCTGTGAAACGCAGTGACCCCACTCGGTAAAACATGGTTATATAGCACCCCCTCCCCCTTACTTCATTGTATCAGTAAGCTCGGTGAAAACAAAGGAGGTCAAGGTCATTGAGTTTCACAAAATACCATAGACTGATGACATCTTATGTCACTTCTAGAATCTGGGTATTGAGCCAGTCGTGTCTCAATGCTGGGCCAGCATTGAGCCACCATCGGCTAACGTTATACCTTATGAAGGTGCTAATAAATTGCGCACATTATAATGTCTACTGCAGTCCACATAAGAGCTCTAGGAATGAAACCGACGGCTCGGGCCTCTACAATTACGACTGGGGTCATTTACTTAATAAATTATTATTATTGTGATTTTTTTTGTATTAGACGTATTATGGACCCTCTACGAACATGAACTATATGCCTATTATATTGCTTTTCTAACATACATATCATATATGAGACCAGAATGGCATCAGACATATGGACTTGAACTTTTGTTGTATAGGGTCATTGTAAAAAGAATAGATCTAATATTGAAACAAAAAACAAGAAATGCAAATTAGAATATATATATAATTAGTTGGTAACATCGATAAGCAATATGCTTCTGTTGCCACCTATTTTTTGTTCATAATCCTCATAGATGAGTGTATTTTTGTAAGTGAATATTACATCTCTATTTTCGTCGAAAAAATAAACAATTTCTGATTCTGATTCTGATTTGGTTAGAACAGCAGCGGATCCCGGCAGAGGTGCCGCCTGGCGCGCAGTCCGGGGGTGTCCGTGGATCCATGTAAAATACATCGGAAATATACTTAATCTGAAAAAGAACATGTATATAAAAGCAAAATCAAGTGTATCATTAAAAGCTGAGGCGGAGTCAGATTCTTTCCCCTGTAACATTGGTGTTCAGCAGGGAGAAAATCTTTTCCAGCTTTTGTTCTCAATATATTTACTAGATCTAAAGTCCTATATAAATGTGATGGCTTAAAAGACATAGAAAAGATGCAAAAAGAACATCTTGATGAGGAAATTTTGACATACTTCAAACTTTATATACTTTTATACGCTGATGATACAGTAATACTAGCAGAAAATTTTAATGACCTACAAGCATCGTTGAATAAAATGGAAAAATATTGTGATAATTTTGACTTGCATGTTTATATTAAATGTAAATAAAACCGACATCTTAATTTTTTCGGTGAGAAAATTACAAAAACAAAATATGTTTAACTTTGGTGAACATATGCTTGATACTGTGGATGAATACAACTATTTAGGCTTAGTTTTCTTTGACGTCGGTCCAACATTGTACAAATGTAATACAAATTTACTAGGTTACCTGACAATAATAATCAGTTTGATAAAAGTATCTGGGATTTGAGAAAAACCAAAGCGAACAGACAGTTTTACAAATTGATATTTTTCAAATATAATATATTGTTGACGTGTCAAATTAACAATTAGCCATGGTTTCTCATAGCATTTATACAAGGTAAAAAAATAAACTCGATTACTACTACGCTGCCTAGAAAAATCAAAGCAACATTTGTTCAGAGTCTGGGAAAGCTATTGGGTATTTGAATGGACCTGATGAGGTGATGAAGACACCGAAAAGATAAAAGAAAATGAAAGGCGGGGGAGAATGAATGAGGTGATAAGGCCCAAGATAAATCGCTGTCAATGCCCAATGACACAAAGCCATACTTGATGAAGACAGCAGGAACAATCAGACCACATTACAGAATGATTATCATGAGTGGGAATGGCCATAATGAGGGCAGTGACATGCAATGCAAAGGCAAACAGCAGTAACTACTTACTTGTAAAATCAGATTAATTTACTTGTTTTGAGATTACCAACGACCCCATTGCGTCTGAGTTTAACCCTTAAAACCATCAAAATGCATCGAAGCATTTGTTGCATCTCTGACGACCACTATCTTTTTTTATTTGCCAACCACTTCAACTTCATCCACTACAATTCGAGAATTGCGACAGCAATTCGCGGTTTGTAGTGGATGAAGATAACAACGATACATTCAGGCTTGAAAGGGTTAATCGATGCTAATTGCCGTTGCAATAACCACGCCGAAGTCGACAAAATATCCTGGTTTGTAAATTATTCATTGGTAAATAAGTGGTAATAAACAAGTGTTTACAAAAAAGATTGGAAAACGGTTATTGTCTTGATTGACGCGCGGGTCAGGCTTGAGTGGATACATCTCTGATAATTCACATCCAGCCATCCTTCTGTACAAAGCTAAAAGGCAGTAACTCAAGTAAGCAGTTACTGCCTTTTGGCTTTGCACATTCGCCCATTGTGATGAGCACATTGCTCAGGTTTTCTTGTCAGATTAGCTATTCGCTTGATGGGTAAAGTGGGACAGTCGGACTGATTTAGATCACCTTCTTGACACCAGGTCTGATTGGACTGGGGCGGCCACCTGAGGGAATGACAGGAGCACCTTAGGACTGTTAAGGGTCATAAGTGCCCCTTCGTCAAGTGGCATGGATGATAATCCTGTCCAAAGAGACAATAATTTGTAAATCATTACAAAAAATGGAATATAAATAAAGTGTGTTAGACAAATGGGGCTTCAGCACATATATTAAAGTGGTGCGTATTTCTTACTTTGTGAGTGGCAGCAAGTTCACACCAAAATTATGGTAAATGCAAACTTTATGTCCATTTTAAACAGTATCCCTAGATATGCAATGCAGGTGAGTGAGTGAGTGAGTGAGTGAGTGAGTGAGTGAGTGAGTGAGTGAGTGAGTGAGTGAGTGAGTGAGTGAGTGAGTGAGTGAGTGAGTGAGTTAGCGAGTGAGTGAGTGAGTGAGTGAGTGAGTGAGTGAGTGAGTGAGTGAGTGAGTGAGTGAGTAGGTGTGTGAGTGGGTGAGTAGGTAAGTGGGTGGGTGGGTGGGTGGATGGGTAAGTGGGTAAATGAGTCACCGCAGAAAGTCGATGACGATGAGGAGGGTCATGTCAATATTCCAATATTCAATGAGGTGCCCAGAATGAAGGTATATTTATAGAAGACCGGTCATCTGGGGCTGCATATTTCCAGATCAGATCCCACAGGCTGAACATTGGGCCGACATTATCTAGCATTGGCCTAACGTCCGTCCGTCGTTTGTCGCCTGCAATTGCCAGCGCAGAATCAGCGGCTGCACTCAAAGGCAAATAGCAGTAACTGCTCACTTGGAAAGTAAGCAGTTACTGCAGTTTGCCTTTGTAGTTCAGACCCTGGAGAGAATACGAGGCTAGACTGAACGATAAATAAGACCTTTTTGCCTGATAGTTATAATGGCGGTCTGGTCTGGCGGACAGTCACAGAGGTCATACATCTATCTTACTGCCGTCCGGTCCACCGCCGGACGCGATCCCGAACCCGGCTCAATGCTGAACCAACACTGCAGACGCTCGCCTGACACTGAGCCACACATGAGATAATGAGTCCTTTTCAGAGGCAACGTCATTCTCCAGATGCTCCACCGAAGTGTCACAGGGGCGTTGCACCATAGAAAATATTTGGTACAGAGCTGGCTCAACGTCCAAGACCATTGCTGCGACGTCAAAGGGCTGGGTTCTAATCGAACCGGCCGGTTTTAGGCATCATGGAAGTCTGTAACAGACAGACAAACAGACAGACAGTACTATTAACGGTACTATTAAGTTTGTTTCGCCTGAGTTTGTGTCCTATATTTAGGGGAAAGAGGGGTGCTGTGTGGGGGAAACGGTTGACATCTCTGTACACCAGTCCTTATGAACATGTCGAATATAACGCTTCAGGTCCTTAGGTTAAGTAGTTTTGCCTTTAACAAGTGTTCAGGAATAATAATATTCACGAATATATTTGTGGTAAAGAGCTTAAAGAGTTTTGATTGGAATAAGATTGGCCTAGCGTCGCAGGCGGTGGCCCAGCATTACATTAGCATTGAGCCAATGCATCGTGTTATCAGGTGTTTCTCGCGCCGGGATTTTAAAGGTCACCTGCATAATGCAGCAGTCAGAAAAGATGACACAATCACCCAATGCTGTATCGATGACGGGCCAGCGTCGAAGAATGCTGGTCAACATTGAAACAGTATTGGTTGGATGACACGTGTTTGCGCAAAGTATACAACAGACCCGGTGATAGATTAGTGCTGGGTCAGCGTCGTAGACGATTGACCGGCATTGAACCAGCAATGGGCTGCAACGCTGGCCCAGCATTGAACCGGAATTTGGTGGGTAGGCCAACATCCCCTGTATCAGGTACTTCGTAGGCAAGTATTGAATGAATGTTTGCCAGCACCGGCAATGGTGGTAAAAGTATTACACGTCGAGGACATATAGGATTTTGGCCTATGAGGAAGACCAATACACTGATTTTTTGTCTATAGCACTCAAGCAGACTGAATCCGGGCCTCGGAGATTGGGAACTCCATTTCTAGTTCGTCATTGAAATGAGGCTATTAACGGTACTAATTATAATTACTCATAATAGTTTAATTTGAAACCAAACATGAACAAATCTTGACGTTTAATGTAATCGCGGTAGCGAGCCACAACGTCGGGTGGCTGAAAATTTTAATTATCTAATTTCAATAGCAGTAAGATTTAAGTAGGCTATTATCACGGTTATGTGATTTAAGCAATCATTTTAATAACAGTGGTTTAATCGGCTAGTAAAAACGGATTAAAAACGACTATATCGTGATTAGCCGTCTGCTTATGTTAGGCAACCCAGTCACGATTTTTATTAAATATCCATTTGCAAATACTCTGTTATTGAACTTACAATGACTAATTAATCTGTGCCGTGACATACAATAGGCGTTGTTGAGGAGAATGTCGTGTGGTGGCTTTCAGTGAAGATCGTGAATTGGCAGCGGTCCGTAAACGATACCATCTCTTTTTCTTTGAAAGCATCATCGTGCGCGTATTTGTTTTCCAAGGGCACCTCCGGAACGAGTTATCGGTCACCATATAGAGAGAGCAGCGGTTTCAATTAACACCATCGTGATCATCGATTGCAGTTATGTATTTTTTATTGCACGATAAGCTCCCACAGCGCGGGGATCGACATTAGACGTCGGAATCTTACGTCTCTAGACATCAGATGCTAACGTCTAAAGTCGATCCCCTCGCACTGTAAGAGTAAAACTATTTATAATGTCTGTTGACCCATAACATAGGTATTCAAATGAATCAGAAAGGGCTAACTAAGTCATTTATGATGATTTTACATTGAAAAACCCCCTCGGTGTACATGATTTCACAGAAATCTGTCAGCGCTTTAACCCTTTAACCGCCGGTGCTGCATGCGGCACCGGCGGTTAAAGGGTTATGCGCATATATTCGGGTTTTCATTTTTTATTAGCACATTGAATACCACATTTTGAATATGTTAAAAATAAAATGTGACATCAATCAGCAAGATTTGAAAAGAGTTGACCTCCATTTTGTCAAATCTGAATAATTTTCACTCACTTGAAGTTGTGGATCGCGTCAGCGAGACACAACTTCAAGTGAGTGAAAATTGAAATTGAATAATTCGGCGGTTAAAGGGTTAAGGTTTGAACATATTAAAACCAAACATTTCTGGTGCTTGTCTCATTATATAATTTAATGGTTTTGCTTCTCGCAGACGCTTCATGCGTTATGTCGGCTAAACTGGACTGAGCTATCACCGGTGAGTGAGTGAATAGTGTTTTATGTCACTTCCTGCTCAACAATGGCACTATCGCGACAGAAAGAAGCCCAAAGTCGCGACTATGCCCTATATACACTTATCGAATGATTTCAAGGGTGGCAAATCAAAGATAACAATTCTGTTCTGCAAAACCAAAATGCAGCAACTTTATTTTTTTAGTTACTTATTTATTCACTGTCTTTTCGGCTGCACGACATTATCAGTGAACTCACTTCAGAAGTATACTACCTGGTTTCCCATTACACGGGCGGGGGCCCTAGGGTAGTGGTTAGCAACGCTGCCTTTCACGCCAGAGTTCGGTTCCCGGTCTTGGCGGTTGAAAGAAACAAAAATGTTTCTTCCCCATCCACGTGTGAAAGTCAGTATTGCGGGGAGCCTCCGTGACCGAGAGGTAGCGTGCTCGGCCTCAGACCGCCAGGGCTCGAATTTCGAATCCTGTGTCTGGAGGACAGTGTCATCTCAATCATCTCACCATCCCCAGGAGGTTCTCCTGGCCCAGTTTAGCCTATATGTGCACAAAGGTGGCCTAAAGCCCGATTCATTTCATTTCATTTCCCATTACACATGTATGCGACACCGGCGGTAATTTACCAGTAACATTAAAAAAAAAAATCAATTTAACAATGCAGGAAACAGCCTTCAACGACGTCTTCTGCCAATATTGTCTACACGCAACAGCGTCGCCACACTTTACACGATCTGAATAAAAACAACCCTGACATATTTACTTTGTTTTGCTTTGTTATGTTTGATCTTTATTACTTTCACTTTCTTTCTACGTTGTATACATCATAAACTGATTTAAACTTTAATACGACAAGTCAGAGTAATGTATAATTTAACATTATTACCCAAAGCAAGATTTCCGTACTGATGTTAACTCAATATTCTGTCATATTAAAATTTAAATCAGTTTATGTTGTGTAACAAGTAAACTAACACTTTTTTATGGATATTTTTTTGATCTCGACTCATGATATATTAAAGCAGGCCTCTACTTACATCGAAGTACATTGCTCCCTTTAATCTTAACCACTATCAGCATACAAGAAAGTCAAGATGAGACGTTGGCAAAGCGCTGTATATTGATAATGGGCCTTAATTTTAGATGTTGTTCCGATGCCCTGAATATTGATCCAGCGTGTCCTGTTAGTCACCTTATACGAAATAGACATTTAAATTTCACCTTTTTCTTGCACGCTAATATGAAATGCAAAAACACATCGTCGTATTTAAATTGGTCATAGCATTGATCAACCCTTTCCAGCTACTCCACTTCATAAAATCATTATATTATCAAAAAAAAGTCTTGCAAGCAGAAAATATTTTTGGATACATGTAAGCAAAAATATCTTTGCTTCACTCCTAAACTCCTTTCTTCCGTCAGACTGTGGACCCCATTCTTGTTTGCCTAATGGAGATACTTCTCAGAAGTATCAAAATATCCATATTTCATCAGGAGATGTGATTCATTATCTGGGATCACAAATAACCCGGAATCTTCGGGTTCGGAAAGAATAACCATAAGAAGATTGGCGGCACCGTCAAAGAGCCCGTGGAATAGAGCCTTGCGACCACAAGGCGTTGGTTCAACGCCGCCACGGCGTTGCACCAACGCCTCGTGTTCGCAGGGAGCTAAGCCCATTTACTAATGTTACTTTTGTGGCAGATCAGCCCGATGCTTCATTGCGCGGTTACCATGGGAACTTGTTTTTATGACTGAGTACTGTACGTCCTCTGTCTGAAATGATGAAGTTCACGACAGCGCAGTTGTGAGGACACCAAAGAAACGGCGTCTACAGAACCATCAAATAATCTATTTATAAGGGGTCTTGTCAAGTTTAAAAAAAAATCCGGGAAAAACTCGGAATTGGGTGGGTGGTTCAAGCCCCAACTCAGATATTTTAGGGTGTTTTTTTTTGTGCATGTTTAAAAAAAAATTGGATAGTGGGTGGGTTGGTGGTGTATGGCCAATCCGAGTTTTTCTTAGATTTTTGTATTTTTTAAAATTGACAAGACCCCTAAGTGAGAAAACTGTTACAAGTATCAAGTTAATTTATTTCAATTTCCACCCACTTGCAGTTGTGTCTCCCTACAGCGATACACAACTTAATGATATTTGTTTAATTTGATACCAAACATTTAATAATCTGGATGTTTCAACGCTCATTTCCTTCTCAATAACATTGATTTTATCGGCAAATAAAACAAATTAAAAACGACTGTCGTTGCGATCAGCGGGTTAATGGTTAAAAAAATCTTCCTTTGATTTTCACGTCATATTCTGACATGGAGATTATAAAAAAGAATTGAAAAATATTAAGACATGTAGTGACACCAAATTACTGTTTCGGGTAATATTATTTCGTTGGTAAATTAATGCTATTACTGCGTCCGAAATCTTCTACAGTATGCGTAGACATAAAAATACTCAACACCAACAAAATTTGACATGTACAAAAATGGTTTTTTTTTGTTATACAATTACTCAAGTTAGTAATTTAGCTTAGATTACAAGTCTTGAGTTTTGGTCCTGACTGGCCAAGTGGGTGAAAATTATTGATATTTGTTTCATTTGATACGAAACATATACACATTTTTATTAGCATATTAAGTACCACAGTTAAAATATGTTCAAGATAAAATGTGACATCAATAAGCAAGATTTGAAAAGAGTTGACCTTCTATTTTGTCAAATATGAATAATTTTCACTCACTTGAAGTTGTGGATCGCGTCAGCGAGACACAACTTCAAGTTGGTGAAAATTGAAATTGAATAATTTGGCGGTTAAAGGGTTAAGGTTAGTAATTTAGCTTAGATTACTACTCTGTGTTTTGGTCCTGACTGACCAAGTGGGTGAAAATTATTGATATTTGTTTCATTTGATACGAAACATATACACATTTTGATGTTTCAACGCTCATTTCATTCTCAATGCCATTGATTGTATTGGCAAATAAAACAGATAAAAAACGACTAAAGTTGCGATCAGCGGGTCGAGGGTAAGAACATATTCTTAGATTTTCCCATTCTTTGCTGACATAGGCACTGTCATGGAGGTGTTGCCGCTTAAGCAAAACCTGGAAACTCATCATTTTGAAGAGAAATATATTTTACTTATTATTATGTCGAATGTTCTTTTAAAACCTGATTAACAACGTTGCTATTCAGAACTAGTAGAAAACAAAATGTTACCAACTGTCGTATTAGCACTATTTTAAATTTTGAAGAATTATTGGCATTTTTCAGATTTTGAAAAAGAAAATGTGCCCAACTATGCAGCATTGTGGATCATAACTTGAGGAATGAATGCATTTGATGTATCAAAGAAGGAAATCCGTTTTAGTTATTTCACGATTAATACAATTACACAACATGCGCCAATTATTGATTTTCCACTAAATCTATCCAGTGCTATTTTAATACCTATTAATTATTTAGATTCAAGTATTTATTGCAACTCGTGAGCTATCGTTTTAAGGAATTTAAGATGAAAAACCATCGTTCTAGTGCTCGCATGCAAAGCAGCTGGGTCGCAGCTTTACCACAACAAAAACAAACCAAAACAAAACAAAGTTGCCAGGAATTCTCCGCTCTGCATAAATGACGTCACAATGTATTCACCCTATTGGTGTGCTGCACGACGAGGCGTCGATCTGTATCATATCCGTCTATTGGGGCCCACATGTGGCAAGGGTAGGCCTATATCTGAAAACAAGAGCCGCATCCGAAAATAGGAAACTCTGAGCGATTGTTATGATATTTTATCATTTCATCTCCCGATGGGATCAACGGGAAGAAAAGAAGGAGCGAGGTTGATCTGGGAGAAAGTGGGTCATTTCTCCTCCCGAGTTCGCAGGAGCCCTAAAAGAACAACACAATATTGGCTCAGTGTTGTGCCAGCGTTGAAGACGCTGCACAACACTGAGGCAATGTTCTGTTTATTCCACCACGGAGGGAGTTGTCTCGGCGGTAAATCAAAAGAAAATACGTCTCTGCCGGCGAGTCCCACATTGTGTCCGAGACGAGAAACTCATTCATTTTCATACTTTGCCAGGCCGGCGAGAACTGGGTCCATTTGTCCATTTATCATACCTCCCCCCTCCTCGCCTAGCCCGCATCCCCATTTGAGACCGGCGGTGTCCATCGGAATCGGAATAAGAAGCCGTGTGAGGCAAAGTACTCCCACAAGTACCGCGGTCCAGTGCCGGGGCAATTTGTTTTGATACTTTTTAAGAGCCGCATTAATCCTTCAATTTCTTTCTTTCCTTTGAAGGTTGCGCTGCTTGCGCAGTCACCATCTTCTCCACAGCAAGGCTTGACTCCGCGAGGCCGTCGCGGAATCAAACCTTGATGTGGAGAAGGTGACAATAGCCAGTTTTATACTTGTTAGATAAGCACCTAGGTACGCCATAACTGGATCTGCTGTACTTTGCAAATCCTGCATCAAAAGGCCTACTATCTGTACGAGTTGTTTCGTACATTTTAGTTATGTTACCCATGTGCGTACTGCGTGATAAAAAAACTGCATATGGTTATTTTAACCCTCTAAACGCTGAAAATTTTAATTATCTAATTTCAATAGCAGTAAGATTTAAGTAGGCTATCATCACGGTTATGTGATTTAAGCAATCATTTTAATAACAGTGGTTTAATCGGCTAGTAAAAACGGATTAAAAACGACTATATCGTGATTAGCCGTCTGCTTATGTTAGGCAATCCAGTCACGATTTTTATTAAATATCCTATTTGCAAATTTTCTGTTATTGAACTTACAAAGACTAATTATTCTGTGTCGTGACATACAATAGGCGTTGTTGAGGAGAATGTCGTGTGGTGGCTTTCAGTGAAGATCGTGAATTGGCAGCGGTCCGTAAACGATACCATCTCTTTTTCTTTGAAAGCATCATCGTGCGCGTATTTGTTTTCCAAGGGCACCTCCGGAACGAGTTATCGGTCACCATATAGAGAGACCACCGGTTTCAATTAACACCATCGTGATCATCTCTTGCAGTTATGTATTTTTTATTGCACGATCAGCTCTAACAGCGCGGGGATCGACATAAGACGTCGGAATCTGACGTCTCTAGACATCAGATTCTAACGTCTAAAGTCGATCCCCTCGCACCTTAAGAGTAAAACTATTTATAATGTCCTTTGACCCATAACATAGGTATTCAAATGAATCAGAAAGAGCTAACTAAGACATTTATGATGATTTTAAATTGAAAAACCCCCTCGGTGTACATCATTTCACAGAAATCTGTCAGCGCTTTAACCCTTTAACCGCCAGTGCTGCATGCGGCACCGGCGGTTATAGGGTTATGCGCATATATTCGGGTTTTCATTTTTTATTAGCACATTGAATACCACATTTTAAATATGTTAAAGATAAAATGTGACATCAATCAGCAAGATTTGAAAAGAGTTGACCTCCATTTTGTTAAATCTGAATAATTTTCACTCACTTGAAGTTGTGGATCGCGTCAGCGAGACACAACTGTGGGTGAAAATTGAAATTGAATAATTTGGCGGTTAAAGGGTTAAGGTTTGAACATATTAAAACCAAACATTTCTGGTGCTTGTCTCATTATATAATTTAATGGTTTTGCTTCTCGGAGACGCTTCATGCGTTATGTCGGCTAAACTGGACTGAGCTATCACCGGTGAGTGAGTGAATAGTGTTTTATGTCACTTCCTGCTCAACAATGGCACTATCGCGACAGAAAGAAGACCAAAGTCGCGACTATGCCCTATATACACTTATCGAATGATTTCAAGGGTGGCAAATCAAAGATAACAATTCTGTTCTGCAAAGCCAAAATGCAGCAACTTTATTTTTTTAGTTACTATTTATTTACTGTCTTTTCGGCTGCACGACATTATCAGTGAACTCACCTCAGAAATATATTGCCTGGTTTCCCATTACACATGTATGCGACACCGGCGGTAATTTACCAGTAACATTAAAAAAAATTCAATTTAACAATGCAGGAAACAGCCTTCAACGACGTCTTCTGCCAATATTGTCTACAAGCAACAGCATCGCCACACTTTACACGATCTGAACAAAAACAACCCTGACATATTTACTTTGTTTTGCTTTGATATGTTTGATCTTTATTACTTTCACTCTCTTTCTACGTTTTATACATCATAAACTGATTTAAACTTCAATACGACAAGTCAGAGTAATGTATAAATCAACATTATTACCCAAAGCAAGATTTCCGTATTGATGTTAACTCAATATTCTGTCATAATAAAATTTAAATCAGTTTATGTTGTGTAACAAGTAAACTAACACTTTTTATGGATATTTTTTTGACTCATGATATAATAAAGCAGGACCCTACTTACATCGAAGTACATTGCTCCCTTTAATTTTAACCACTATCAGCATACAAGAAAGTCAAGATGAGACGTTGGCAAAGCGCTGTATATTGATAATGGGCCTGAATTTTAGATGTTGTTCCGATGCCCTGAATATTGATCCAGCGTGTCCTGTTAGTCACCTTATACGAAATAGACATTTAAATCTACCTTTTTCTTGCACGCTAATATGAAATGCAAAAACACATCGTCGTATTTAAATTGGTCATAGCATTGATCAACCCTTTCCAGCTACTCCACTTCATAAAATCATTATAATATTTAAAAAAAAAGTCTTGCAAGCAGAAAATATTTTTAGATACATGTAAACAAAAATATCTTTGCTTCACTCCTCTACTCCTTTCTTTCGTCAGACTGTGGACCCCATTCTTGTTTGCCTAATGGAGATACTTCTCAGAAGTATCAAAATATCCATATTTCATCAGGAGATGTGATTCATTATCTGGGATCACAAATAACCCGGAATCTTCAGGTTTGAAAAGAATAACCATAAGAAGATTGGCGGCACCGTCAAAGAGCCCGTGGAATGGAGCCTTGCGACCACAAGGCGTTGGTGCAACGCCGCCACGGCGTTGCACCAACGCCTCGTGTTCGCAGGGAGCTAAGCCCATTTACTAATGTTACTTTTGTGGCAGATCAGCCAGATGCTTCATTGCGCGGTTACCATGGGAACTTGTTTTTATGGCCGAGTACTGTACGTCCTCTGTCTGAAATGATAAAGTTCACGACAGCGCAGTTGTGAGGACACCAAAGAAACGGCGTCTACAGAACCATCAAATAGTCTACTTATAAGGGGTCTTGTCAAGTTTAAAAAAAAAATCCGGGAAAAATTCGAAATTGGGTGGGTGGTTTAAGTCCCAACTCAGATATTTTAGGGTGTTTTTTTGTTTTTTGTGCATGTTTAAAAAAAAATGGATAGTGGGTGGGAGGGTGGTGTCTGGCCAATCCGAGTTTTTCTCAGATTTTTGGATTTTTTAAAATTGACAAGACTCCTGAGTGAGAAAACTGTTACAAGTATTAGGTTAATTTATTTCAATTTCCACCCACTTGAAGTTGTGTCTCCCTACAGCGATACACAACTTAACGATATTTGTTTAATTTGATACCAAACATTTGATAATCTGGATGTTTCAACGCTCATTTCCTTCTCAATAACATTGATTATATCGGCAAATAAAACAAATTAAAAACGACTATAGTTGCGAGCAGCGGGCTAATGGTTAAAAAAATCTTCCTTTGATTTTCACGTTATATTCTGACATGGAGATTATAAAAAATAATTGAAAAATAGTAAGACATGTAGTGACACCAAATTACTGTTTCGGGTAATATTATTTCGTTGGTAAAATAATGCTATTACTGCGTCCGAAATCTTCTACAGTATGCGTAGACATAAAAATACTCAACACCAACAAAATTTGACATGTACAAAAATGTTTTTTTTTTGTTATACAATTACTCAAGTTAGTAATTTAGCTTAGATTACAACTCTTGAGTTTTGGTCCTGACTGGCCAAGTGGGTGAAAATTATTGATATTTGTTTCATTTGATACGAAACATATACACATTTTTATTAGCACATTAAGTACCACAGTTAAAATATGTTCAAGATAAAATGTGACATCAATAAGCAAGATTTGAAAAGAGTTGACCTTCAATTTTGTCAAATATGAATAATTTTCACTCACTTGAAGTTGTGGATCGCGTCAGCGAGACACAACTTCAAGTGGGTGAAAATTCAAATTAAATAATTTGGCGGTTAAAGGGTTAAGGCTAGTAATTTAGCTTAGATTACTACTCTGAGTTTTGGTCCTTACTGAAAATTATTCATATTTGTTTTCATTTGATACCAAACATATACACATTTTGATGTTTCAACGCTCATTTCATTCTCAATGCCATTGATTTTATTGGCAAATAAAACAGATAAAAACGACCAAAGATGCGATCAGCGGGTCGAGGGTAAGAACATATTCTTTGATTTTTCCATTCTTTGCTGACATGGGCACTGTAATGGAGGTGTGGCCGTTTAAGCAAAACCTGAAAACTCATCATTTTGAACAGAAATATATTTTACTTTTTAATATGTCGAATGTTCTTTTAAAACCTGGCTATTTATTGTATTGAAAAAGAAGTTATGTTTTTTAATATGTGAAGTACATTAATAGCGGACATACTGACTGGATCTAGATTATAGTCATATCACTATATATTTAAATTGCCTGGTGTTGTAATTTTAGATTTTAAATTTCATGTTGTGGTCATTATTTTTTAGCAGCGTATTTCGCGATCGCCCTCTAGTATATACTCTATAAATACTCTATGAATACTCTTTGAACACTTCTCTATTATGCAAATAATGTGTATTTTTTAATCACGCAATGTCTTAGAATCGTTGATTAACAACGTTGCTATTCAGAACTAGTAGAAAACAAAATGTTACCAACTGTCGTATTAGCACTATTTTAAATTTTGAAGAATTATTAGCATTTTTCAGATTTTGAAAAAGAAAATGTGCCCAACTATGCAGCATTGTGGATCATAACGTGAGGAATGAATGCATTTGATGTATCAAAGAAGGAAATCCGTTTTAGTTATTTTACGATCAATACAATTACACAACATGCGCAAATTATTGATTTTCCACTAAATCTATCCAGTTATATTTTAATACCCAATAATTATTTAGATTCAAGTATTTATTGCCACTCGTGTAGCTATCGTTATAAGGAATTAAGATGAAAAACCATCGTTTTAGTGCTCGCATAAAGCAGTTAGATTGCAACAAGAGCCGCATCCGAAAATAGGAAACTCTGAGCGATTGTTATGATATTTTATCATTTCATTTCCCGATGGGATCAACGGGAAGAAATGAAGGAGCGAGGTTGATCTGGGAAAAAGTGGGTCATTTCTCCTCCCGAGTTCGGATGAGCCCTAAAAAGAACTACACAATATTGTCTCAGTGTTGTGCCAGCGTTGAAGACGCTGTACAACACTGAGGCAATGTTCTGTTTATTCCACAACGGAGGGAGTTGTCTCGGCGGTAAATCAAAAGAAAATACGTCTTTGCCGGCGAGTCCCACACCGTGTCCGAAACGAGAAACTCATTCATTTTCATACTTTGCCAGGCCGGCGAGAACTGGGTCCATTTGTCCATTTTTCATACTTCCCCCCTCTTCGCCTAGCCCGCATCCCCATTTGAGACCTGCGGTGTCCATCGGAATCGGAATACGAAGCCGTGTGAGGCAAAGTACTCCCACACGTACTGAGGTCCAGTGCCCGGGAAATTTGTTTCCATACTTTTTAAGAGCCGCATTAATCCTTCAACTTTCATTCTTTCATTTGAAGGTTGCGCTGCTTGCCCAGTCACCATCTTCCCCAAGGCAAGGCTTGACTCCGCGAGGCCGTCGCAGAATCAAGCCTTGATGTAGAGAAGGTGACAATAACAAAGATCATGTACAATAAGATGATCGACTTGCGGATTTTACCATACAAATGCGTGTAATACATTATGCAGTGATGTCCCCTTTTAACGGGAGTTGGAACTACGCTTTGGCAAATGTATCATCATATAAAACAAGTGATAATTTCACCACTTTAGCCTCAAAATAAAAAATAATGTTTTTTTAGGTTTGACAGCTATAACAATATCTCTGCATTATTTATTTCTGGAACGAAAATAACTGCTAATATAGCAGATAAGTCATTTTATATTATGATAAATTTTAGAGATTAAAATGTCTTCATTTAAATAACAGAAGAGCTGTGTACAGAAAGTACACAAGTATGTGGGCACATAAGGGGAGTGGAGTGACGGTATGTCGTCAAGCATAGCGACCACAAAGGACATCGGAGAAAAACATGTAAGGCATGCCCATTGGTGAAACAAATGTATAATGTATTGTACAATGCAACTCTAAGTGTTAATCGTGTAATAAATTGGGCAAGTCTGGTTAAAAGTCTAATTAACAGTCTAGGGTTTGGACTCGTGTGGACCGAACAGTTTGTAGCGAATGAGCTTTATTTTATAACTTCGTGTAAGCAAAGATTGTGTGACCAATATATACAGCAATGGTTTGGAATTATAAGCCAAAGGTCGAGTTGTATGTTGTATAAGGATTTGCATGTATCGTTTTCCTTTTCTGAGTATTTAAATATAACTATGCCACTTAAACACAGAATTGCATTTACAAAATTTTGTACAAAAAACCACAGCCTTCCCAATGTTTTATTAAGTAGAGGGAGAAACAGGTTAGTGTATAATGCACGTTTATGTACTACATGTGGCGTCCTTGGCGACGAATACCATTGTATTTTTGAATGTTCGATATCTGACAGATTTAGACATATTCTACCCAAACACTTAGTAACTCGGCCAAACATGTTCAAACTATTAACTTTATTCACATCCACTCATGGACCAACAGTGAGAAAATTAGCTAAATTTTAATTTTTAGTAAGCCCTCTATATTCTTTGTGATTTATCATTATTTTGCTAATGTTATCCTCATAATAATTTACTATGCTCTTTTTCTTTATTCAATTCTCACAAATATATAGAACGGGCTGTTTGATGTATTTGTAGTTTTTTTTTAATACCTGTCGTCTTCTGGACGGGTACTTCGTTTGTACATATTATAACAGTGTTTGTATTATTTTTGCAAATTATCTGTTATTGAACTTACAAAGACTTAATAATCTGTGCCGTGACATACTATAGGCGTTGTTGAGGAGAATGTCGTGTGGTGGCTTTCAGTGAAGATCGTGAATTGGCAGCGGTCCGTAAACGATACCATCTCTTTTTCTTTGATAGCATCATCGGTGCGTATCTGCTTTCCAAGGGCATCTCCGGAACGAGTTATCAGTCACGATATAGAGAGAGCACCGGTTTCAATTAACACCATCGTGATCATCGCTTGCAGTTATGTATTTTTTATTGCACGATAAGCTCCCACAGCGCGGGGATCGACATTAGACGTCGGAATCTGACGTCTCTAGACGTCAGATTCTAACGTCTAAAGTCGATCCCCTCGCACTGTAAGAGTAAAACAATTTATAATGTCCGTTGACCCATAACATAGGTATTCAAATGAATCAGAAAGGGCTTACTAAGACATTTATGATGATTTTAAATTGAAAAACCCCCTCGGTGTACATGATTTCACAGAAATCTGTCAGCGCTTTAACCCTTTAACCGCCGGTGCTGCATGCGGCACCGGTGGTTAAAGGGTTATGCGCATATATTCGGGTTCTCATTTTTTATTAGCACATTGAATACCACATTTTAAATATGTTAAAGATAAAATGTGACATCAATCAGCAAGATTTGAAAAGAGTTGACCTCCATTTTGTCAAATCTGAATAATTTTCACTCACTTGAAGTTGTGGATCGCGTCAGCGAGACACAACTTCAAGTGGGTGAAAATTGAAATTGAATAATTCGGCGGTTAAAGGGTTAAGGTTTGAACATATTAAAACCAAACATTTCTGGTGCTTGTCTCATTATACAATTTAATGGTTTTGCTTCTCGGAGACGCTTCATGCGTTATGTTGGCTAAACTGGACTGAGCTATCACCGGTGAGTGAGTGAATAGTGTTTTATGTCACTTCCTGCTCAACAATGGCACTATCGCGACAGAACGAAGCCCAAAGTCGCGACTATGCCCTATATACACTTATCGAATTATTTCAAGGGTGGCAAATCAAAGATAACAATTCTGTTCTGCAAAGCCAAAATGCAGCAACTTTATTTTTTTAGCTACTATTTATTATTTATTTTATTTTATTATTATAGTCTTTTCGGCTGCACGACATTATCACTGAACTCACCTCAGAAGTATATTGCCTGGTTACCCATTACACATGTATGCGACACTGGCGGTAATTTACCAGTAACATTAAAAAAAATCAATTTAACAATGCAGGAAACAGCCTTCAACGACGTCTTCTGCCAATATTGTCTACACGCAACAGCGTCGCCACACTTTACACGATCTGAATAAAAACAACCCTGACATATTTACTTTGTTTTGCTTTGTTATGTTTGATCTTTATTACTTTCACTTTCTTTCTACGTTTTATACATCATAAACTGATTTAAACTTTAATACGACAAGTCAGAGTAATGTATAATTTAACATTATTACCCAAAGCAAGATTTCCGTACTAATGTTAACTCAATATTCTGTCATATTAAAATTTAAATCAGTTTATGTTGTGTAACAAGTAAACTAACACTTTTTTATGGATATTTTTTTGATCTCGACTCATGATATATCAAAGCAGGCCCCTACTTACGTCGATGTACATTGCTTCTTTTAATCTTACCCACTATCAGCATACAAGAAAGTCAAGATGAGATGTTGGCAAAGCGCTGTATATTGATAATGGGCCAAAATTTTAGATATTGTTCCGATGCCCTGAATATTGATCCAGCTTGTCCTGTTAGTCACCTTATACGAAATAGACATTTAAATGTCACCTTTTTCTTGCACGCTAATATGAAATGCAAAAACACATCGTCGTATTTAAATTGGTCATAGCATTGATCAACCCTTTCCAGCTACTCCTCTTCAAAAAAATCATTATATTATCAAAAAAAAGTCTTGCAAGCAGAAAATATTTTTGGATACATGTAAGCAAAAATATCTTTGCTTCACTTCTAAACTCCTTTCTTCCGTCAGACTGTGGACCCCATTCGTGTTTGCCTAATGGAGATACTTCTCAGAAGTATCAAAATATCCATATTTCATCAGGAGATGTGATTCATTATCTGGGATCACAAATAACCCGGAATCTTCGGGTGTGGAAAGAATAACCATAAGAAGATTGGCGGCACCGTCAAAGAGCCCGTGGAATGGAGCCTTGCGAGCACGAGGCGTTGGTGCAACGCCGCCACGGCGTTGCACCAACGCCTCGTGTTCGCTGGGAGCTAAGCCCATTTACTAATGTTACTTTTGTGGCAGATCAGCCAGATGCTTCATTGCACGGTTACCATGGGAACTTGTTTTTATGACTGAGTACTGTACGTCCTCTGTCTGAAATGATAAAGTTCACCACAGCGCATTTGTGAGGATACCAAAGAAACGGCGTTTACAGGACCATCAAATAATCTATTTATAAGGGGTCTTGTCAAGTTTAAAAAAAATCCGGGAAAAACTCGGAATTGGGTGGGTGGTTCAAGCCCCCAACTCAGATATTTTGGGGTGTTTTTTTTTGTGCATATTTTAAAAAAATTGGATAGTGGGTGGGAGGGTGGTGTCTGGCCAATCCGAGTTTTTCCCAGATGTTTGGATTTTTTAAAATTGACAAGACCCCTAAGTGAGAAAACTGTTACAAGTATTAAGTTAATTTATTTCAATTTCCACCCACTTGATGTTGTGTCTCGCTACAGCGATACACAACTTAATGATATTTGTTTAATTCAATACCAAACATTTAATAATCTGGATGTTTCAACGCTCATTTCCTTCTCAATAACATTGATTTTATCGGCAAATAAAACAAATTAAAAACGACTATCGTTGCGATCAGCGGGCTAATGGTTACAAGAATCTTCCTTTGATTTTCACGTTATATTCCGACATGTAGATTATAAAAAAGAATTGAAAAATAGTAAGACATGTAGTGACACCAAATTACTGTTACGGGTAATATTATTTCGTTGGTAAAATAATGCTATTACTGCGTCCGAAATCTTCTACAGTATGCGTAGACATAAAAATACTCAACACCAACAAAATTTGACATGTACAAAAATGTTTTTTTTTGTTATACAATTACTCGAGTTAGTAATTTAGCTTAGATTATAACTCTTGAGTTTTGGTCCTGACTGGCCAAGTGGGTGAAAATTATTGATATTTGTTTCATTTGATACGAAACATATACACATTTTTATTAGCACATTAAGTACCACAGTTAAAATATGTTCAAGATAAATTGTGACATCAATAAGCAAGATTTGAAAAGAGTTGACCTTCTATTTTGTCAAATATGAATAATTTTCACTCACTTGAAGTTGTGGATCGCGTCAGCGAGACACAACTTCAAGTGGGTGAAAATTCAAATTGAATAATTTGGCGGTTAAAGGATTAAGGTTAGTAATTTAGTTTAGATTACCACTCTGAGTTTTGGTCCTGACAGGCCAAGTGGGTGAAAATTATTGATATTTGTTTCATTTGATACGAAACATATACACATTTTGATGTTTCAACGCTCATTTCATTCTCAATGCCATTGATTTTATTGGCAAATAAAACAGATAAAAAACGACTAAAGTTGCGATCAGCGGGTTGAGAGTAAGAACATATTCTTTGACTTTTCCATTCCTTGCTTACATGGGCACTGTCATGGAGGTGTGGCCGCTTAAGCAAAACCTGGAAACTCATCATTTTGAAGAGAAATATATTTTACTTTTTATTATGTCGAATGTTCTTTCAAAACCTGGCTATTTATTGTATTGAAAAAGAAGTTATGGCTTTAATATGTGAAGTACATTATTAGCGGACATACTGACTGGATCTGGATTATAGGTCATATTACTATATATTTAAATTGCCTGGTGTTGTAATTTTAGATTTTAAATTTCATGTTGTGGTCATTTTTTTTTAGCAGCGTATTTCGCGATCGCCCTCTAGTATATACTCTATAAATACTCTATGAATACTCTTTGAACAGTACTCTACTATGCAAATACTGTGTATTTTTTAATCACGCAATGTCTTAGAATCGTTGATTAACAACGTTGCTATTCAAAACTAGTAGAAAACAAAATGTTACCAACTGTCGTATTAGCATTATTTTAAGTTTTGAAGAATTATTGGCATTTTTCAGATTTGAAAAAAGAAAATGTGCCCAACTATGCAGCATTGTGGATCATAACGTGAGGAATGAATGCATTTGATGTATCAAAGAAGGAAATCCGTTTTAGTTATTTCACGATCAATACAATTACACAACATGCGCAAATTATTGATTTTCCACTAAATCTATCCAATTATATTTTAATACCTATTAATTATTTAGATTCAAGTATTTATTGCCACTCATGCAGCTATCGTTTTAAGGAATTAAGATGAAAACCCATCGTTTTAGTGCTCGCATAAAGCAGCTGGGTCGCAGCTTTACCACAACAAAAACAAACCAAAACAAAACAAAGTTGCCAGGAATTCTCCGCTCTGCATAAATGACGTCACAATGTATTCACCCTATTGGTGTGCTGCACGACGAGGCGTCGATCTGTATCATATCCGTCTATTGGGGCCCACATGTGACAAGGGTAGGCCTATATCTGAAAACAAGAGCCGCATCCGAAAATAGGAAACTCTGAGCGATTGTTATGATATTTTATCATTTCATCTCCCGATGGGATCAACGGGAAGAAAAAAAGGAGCGAGGTTGATCTGGGAAAAAGTGGGTCATTTCTCCTCCCGAGTTCGGATGGGCCCTAAAAAGAACTACACAATATTGTCTCAGTGTTGTGCCAGCGTTGAAGACGCTGTACAACACTGAGGCAATGTTCTGTTTATTCCACAACGGAGAGAGTTGTCTCGGCGGTAAATCAAAAGAAAATACGTCTTTGCCGGCGAGTCCCACACCGTGTCCGAAACGAGAAACTCATTCATTTTCATACTTTGCCAGGCCGGCGAGAACTGGGTCCATTTTTCCATTTCTCATACCCCCCCTCCTCGCCTAGCCCGCATCCCCATTTGAGACCGGCAGTGTCCATCGGAATCGGAATACGAAGCCGTGTGAGGCAAAGTACTCCCACAAGTACCGCGGTCCAGTGCCGGGGCAATTTGTTTTGATACTTTTTAAGAGCCGCATTAATCCTTCAATTTCTTTCTTTCATTTGAAGGTTGCGCTGCTTGCGCAGTCACCATCTTCTCCACAGCAAGGCTTGACTCCGCGAGGCCGTCGCGGAATCAAACCTTGATGTAGAGAAGGTGACAATAGCCAGTTTTATATTTTTATACATTTTAGTTATGTTACCCATGTGCGTACTGCGTAATAAAAAACTGCATATGGTTCTTTTAACCCTCTAAACGCTGACCACAACTATAATCGTTTTTAACCCTTAAAGCGCTGAATTAATTTGTAAAAACATCGCAACAATTTGCGGTTTTTTCAAATTTAAATCATCATAAATGTCTTCGTTAGCTCTTTCTGATTCATTTGAATACCTATGTTATGGGTCTGCGGCCATTAGAAATATTTTTACTCTTACGGCGCGGGGATCGACTTTAGTCGTCAGATTCTGACGACTGACGACTATGGGTTTTTTTCAAATTTAAATCATCATAAATGTCTTCGTTAGCTCTTTCTGATTCATTTGAATACCTATGTTATGGGTCTGCGGCCATTAGAAATATTTTTACTCTTACAGCGCGGGGATCGACTTTAGTCGTCAGATTCTAACGACTGACGACTATGGTTTTTTTTTCAAA
The DNA here is from genome assembly GCA_964017125.1 of Flabesymbios commensalis. Lineage (NCBI taxonomy): Eukaryota > Metazoa > Annelida > Polychaeta > Terebellida > Flabelligeridae > Flabesymbios > Flabesymbios commensalis. The sequence goes on along the minus strand of OZ024913.1, from coordinate 21,972,323 downwards.
TTTAAATCATCATAAATGTCTTCGTTAGCTCTTTCTGATTCATTTGAATACCTATGTTATGGGTCTGCGGCCATTAGAAATATTTTTACTCTTACAGCGCGGGGATCGACTTTAGTCGTCAGAATCTGACGTCTACAGACGTCAGATTCTGTCGACTAAAGTCGATCCCCGCGCTGTAAGGGTTAATTATTTTTATGGCACCACATTCCAGCTGTCTATTGCTTCTTCAAACAATCAACTTGTACACGTCAGTCAAATCACTATAACTTTTGCCCGATTTTTTTGCTGACCATTCTTGTAACACATTCAAATAGTAAATTTGATTGTAAAGTATTTCAATTCGTCTATATTTAACTGATACATTCAAAGCTTCACATGTGGGTATCTATTACCGTATCTGTTTCTCTAATAAAAAAACACACATAATTTTATAAATGTGTATAGTAAAGAAAAACACCATGGAAGCTATATTTTTTAAAAACAATGTTTTACTTTCATTTTAATTTAAATGGAATTTTTATTTTTAAAAGTTTTATTTCCACTATACAATTACATTTACTACACAGCTGCATTTGAATGCGTCAAACGCGTCTTGTATAGGCTCTTTTATATTTTTTCTTTTGAACGACAAGTTGTGTAATTTGTCGCTAGCGTGACCCACAATTTCTAGTGGGTGAAATTATTAGTGAATTAAATGCTCATTGACTCCATTTTTTTGTCATGTTCGAAGGACAAAAAAACAGACTGAAAACGGCTATAGACGTGATTAGAACTTTAACCCTCTAACCGCCGGTACCGCATATACTCGGGATTTCATTTTTATTAACACATTAAGTACCACATTTTAAATATGTTAAAGATAAAATGTGACATCAACCAGCAAGATTTAAAAAGATTTGAACTCCATTTTGTCAAATCTGAATACTTTTCAATCACTTGAAGTTGTGGATCGCGTCAGCGAGACACAACTTCAAGTGGGCGAAAATTTAAATTGAATAATTTGGCGGTTAAAGGGTTAAGGTCTAATTTATGTACTAACCCTTTCACCAACGGTCCCGATTTTATTCTGTTTTCCCATTTTTTTATTAGCGCATTAAATAGTAGCTCTTAAACGTGTCTAAGTTAAAACGTGACATCAATCAGAAATACTTCTGAATCGTTGACCTTTTTTTGCCAAATCTGAAAAACTTTCACTCACTTGAAGTTGTGGATCGCGTCAGCGAGACACAACTTCTAGTGGGTAAAAAACCTAATTGAATAATCTGGCGGTTAATGGGTTTATCTATGTTTTAATAAAAAAAATTGAAAGTAAAGATGTCCGTGATTGGCGGTCAAAGGGTTGAAGTTGAAGTGGGGTGACATGCAAATGGGGGGAATTGTCCGGCGGTAGTGGGGATGCATAATGTTCTTGTCAACACACAGGAAAATAAGTCAGCAGTCACGCTATAGACAGTGTTAAGGCATTGTTGAAAAGCCCAGAGGCAATCATTTAAGTGAAAACTCACTCTGTAACGTTAGTATACATAAATCAGATGCTCCCCTGGCGCGTCCGATGCCGCGAAAGCTTGTAAATGGGCTGTAACACGGACAAAAATGGCCGTCTACTGGACGATAACACATATATAAAAAACAGGCGCTGTCAGATGTGTTCGTAATACATACATATCTTCAACAGATTATAACTCTCAGAAAGGAAAATTACAAAAACTTTACTGATAAGCAAAGCCAAAAGGCGGTATCTGCTTACTTGAAAAGTAAACAGTTGCTACTTTGACTGTTCTGGGATTTTTTTTGCATTTTGTCTAGTTTTAAAATTTGGTTGGAGGCTGATTTTTGTCCTCATGACGTCCATCTTTCCGTCTGTCCGTTTATCTGTATGTCCACGTTAGCCTGTAAGTGTAATAATAATTATTTGCATTTATTTTCATGCTCACTTTGCAAGCTCTGCGAACGAGCTAAGAAAATAAGAAGAATCAGATTAAAAATGGGCGCCACTTGGACTTGTGTTTCATTGTAAGTGTGATTGTGTGTTTTTGTTTACTGTTTATTAAACAGTGGTTTTGCTTTGTTATTAATATCATTTGTTAAAGCTGCATAACTGTCTTGTTTATTTCTATAAAAATAACCTAAAAAGTACAAAACAATCATTCATATTGTCTTAAAGGCCTTATAAATGCACTAAAAGTATTATGAAGTAGTGAATCGGTTTGTGTACAATACGTATGTAATATTGGTAAGGTTATGGGCCAATATAATGTTACATTGGCCAACACCAAACCGCCTTAATAATAGCAAACACCAGACGTTGAGCTGAATCAGCATGATGTTGGGCCAGTACCGCAGACAATGAGCCGACATTAGTCTGCCATTTGATCAATGCCTCGTAATAGCTGAGATACATAGCCCACATAGCCAGCCGTAGACGTCCTGAGACTAGGTCAAAAAAACTGTTGGAAATCGGTCACAGTAAAGTCTGATGTTTTAAAGCTGCATAACTGTTTTGTTTATTTTATTCAAAAGATTAATCCATGGAGAATGGTGTTTTATTTTTTTATTTTACTCCCCCGGTTAGTGAGTTATTAATGCTTTAAGTTTGTTGTTTTTAAGTATTGCTGCCCCACCAAAACAGACCTGATCACAGTAAGACACACTGTTTGTATAATCAGGACATTAAAAGTACCAAGTGACAGATACCGATCATCATTAAAAAAATGGAAGATTTTTAATTTTATTCTTATTTTTTAAGTGATCATAGAGACATTTCACAGTAAAAAGTGTATTATCTCATGTCATTTAGACATATCTAGGAGTTATTACTTTGTGTGATGTGGGTGATATATGCATATAATGTCATGTTTAATTTCGGTACCGGTATGGAGAATGTCACTCACATGGAAAATAGGACTATATTTTTGTATGGTGCTTTCAAGTGTGGGCCAGCATCTGAGCCCTTGACCCACCATTAAAACGCCCTTGTAGTCGGAATTAGCAACAAATTCAGTGATGTAAATAATCTTTTTCGCTCTTTTGATTTTTCGTGATTTTCTAGAAAAACATTTGCATTTTTTTATTCGGTATCTCATGGGCATTTCAAAATATAATCAAAATACCACTAGACAATATCAGCCTTTATTTTATTTTATCGTAAATCATCACATACAGTGATATAAATCGCGATATGCGGTAAAAAAATGTACATCTGTTGAGTTTATGATCGAACCAACAAAAAAAAACGTGGAGTCGTGGGTGGTGTCATAATTTATATAATATTCATCACTAGAAGTAAATACCCCAGGGATTTTTTGCCCAAGTATGTCCTATTCTGATACTTTTACTATGGGATGGCGGACGCATTTTTTGTGTGCATGGTGTCTAGCTGACACAAGACGTTAAACCATTGTTGATTTAACGTTACTCCACCGTCGTAGACGGTTTACTAACGGTAAACCAACATTGGTTCAACGTCTAGTGTCTGCTGAGTTACTGGTACCCCTTAAAAAGTATAAAGCTAAAACTAAATTTGTAGTGCAGGGTTATTTTTGAGCCACATCGTTTTTAGAACGGGCACCAGATGTTTGAAATTTTAATACAAATACGGTTTCAATATCCTAATATTTCGCATTGTACATCGCTTGGGGACAATTGACCACTGCCAGAAAAGAGCCAGGATCCTAGCAAACAGAAGGCATATCACACCTATGCTGGTTTAATGCTGATCCACCGTCTAAGAATCTATCGCTGCTGCTATAATAATTCATAAATTATTTACCGCCTGACTGGAATATTTGTATAATGTCATAGTATGATTGGAAGTACGTATACAATACAGAGCTTGAAACATTGTCACTAGCTTCACATGCAAGCACCATAGTGAATTTATATATCACTCACTTCGCTTCGTATAATCATAATTATTGGAATCATGTGATTTATTAACCTCATCTGGTACGATTAACTAAGTAACTAAAACAACTATTTATTATTAATACCACTAAATAAATTTTAAATTAATAAATGAAAACGATGGTTCCAATTGTAGGTTAGCTAATAATGGAAATGGTATTCAGAGAAAACAAAGAACAAAAAACGAGCCACTACATTACCTAGTGAAACCACGGCAGTCCGTTCATCACAGTGAATTATACATCTAATAGTAAAATGGTGAGAAGCAGAATTTGTGTGATCAGCTGAGAAAAAAAAAGACTACTGTCAACTAATTACACACCGCGGATGGGCGACTCAACGCCGGGGTGATGGAGGCCCAACGTCTGCGACGTTGGGCCTCCATCACCCCGGCGTTGGACGGACATCTCGCGGCGGGGGCTTTGTAGAAGCCCGTCTTCGGCAGCTCATCCGTCACTGGCTTGGCAGTACGTCTGAGCGGACTGGTTCTCTTCTGTTCTCAGATCTTTGTTCTCTTGTGAGAGTGGCGTCTTTTTGCTGAGAGACAGTCCCTGATGACTGTTTGGCTTTTGACTGTCGAGATCGCCCTTGGTGTTTGGTTGGTGGCTGTTTGCGGACGCTTTGCACGGCGCTGCTGCCTCGATGGCCGTCTGGCTGTTTTCTTGTTGACCTGCATGCATACCGAAAATCTGTATAGCTCCAACTTGCTTAACCAGTTATTTTTTAACTTTCCGCTGTTTGCTTTCTCGATGCCATCACTTTGAACTTAATCACAATGAATTAAAAGTACAAAGTTTGATAGTGTACCGATGATAACATTAATCATTTTCTACGAATTAATGAGAATATATATTTGGATTTTAATACTGACAGCGTGTATTGAGCCACAATGAGTTTAATAGCTTTGGATGGCCTGCATAGAAACGGCTTGTCAAAAGCCTTTTGCATGTCCCCTTTGCATTTTTATGAATTCCACACAACATGTATAATATTAAGTGAGTTTAAGCATAAATAAACTTAATTTAAATTTAAAATTAAATTTGGTGATAATTCTCTACAATTGTGTATAAATCCATGTTCATCCATTGTGGCTCTTTTGATTAAGCAGGGCTGTTCCATTTTAACAGGGGGACCACCTACATCACATGGAGCAGATAGCTATATATCAGACCCATATCTTTTCTTCAACGTCATTAAGTATCAGATAACACACTTTAGTCGCACGGTGACGATATATGTGTGAGATAAAACATTTTAGACTTTTAATGTGATACTACGGCTACCAGTTTACTTGAACCCTTTAACCGCCGGTGCCGCATATATTATAGTTTTCATTTTTTATTAGCACATAAAGTACCACATTTTAAATATGTTAAAGATAAAATGAGACATCAACCAGTAAGATTTGAAAAGAGTTGACCTCCATTTTGTCAAATCTGAATAATTTCCACGCACTTGAAGTTGTGGATCGCGTCAGCGAGACACTACTTCAAGTGGGTGAAAACTCAAATTTAATAATTTGGCGGTTAAAGGGTTAATAACCCTTCAACAATTAAATTAAATAATTTAAGTTTTTACGCACTTGCAGCTGTGCCTCGCTACCACAATCCAAAACTTCAAGTGCGTGAAAATTACTCGTATTTGCTTAATTTGAGACCAAATATATTTAAATCGTGATCGAAAAACTGCTATTTAAACGGCTGATAAAAAAGGATCAAAAACGACAGTAGTTGCGCTGAGTGGTTTGGAGGTTAAGATGCTTTGATGGCTTATACCGTGTTACAAAGTGGATACGAGGCGACAGGTAAATCAGAAACCGTCTTTAAAAAATAAATGTCAAACCATAGCTATAAATTACACAACCGTCGTTATTTTACACTGAAAATTATTTCGGTGCAATTGACATTTATTGAGAAAATTTAAAAAATCTGAGTTTAAAATATAATGGCCATAGACCCATAACATAGGTATTCAAATGAAGCGGAGAGAGCTAACTAAGACATTTATGATGACTCCAAATTGTGAAAACCCTTTGGTCTCCATGGCTTACACAGAATTATCTCGGCGCTTCAAGGAGTAAATTATGTTTAGTGACACGCCGACAATAATAGCATGCGCATTTCACTGCTCATTGGAATCAAAATGTTGTTTGGAGTCAACAGCTGATACATCATTCGGCGCTGTCCCCATTGGTGGCGCTAACAAGATGACCCACTGCTTGAAGCTGGTGTTGGGCTTGTAGCTGGTGACACACATATTATTCAGGTCTCCCATCCTCGGACACGTCAAGGTCAAGGTGATTGTTCAGGACAGGAAGTGGCTGAGCTCTTGTTCCGGTCAGCTAAACGTATCGTACTTTGAACGGCCTCCATAGAAAATGGTCATCTTTTGCTCAATGTTGGGCCAGCGTCGCAGACTCTGATTCACCATTGAAAAAACGTTGGCTGGATGCGCGTTATTTGCAGGGATAAGTATTATAAAGGACACTCGACCCTATCAATCTCACATTCTCCGCGAGAGATTATGTAGCACGGATACATTTGTTTAGCTGAACTTTAGAATTTGATAAATGACGGGCGTTGAAGACAAAGCGTCATTGTTATCTTGGTTGTCAGGATGGTAATTAAACCCTTTGCCCCCAATGCATCCTTTCGACGTTGCGTCATAAATCACACGGGGCTCACACAATCTGTTTCTTCTTTATTACTCTGTAATACTATATTATAATCATATTATGGCCTCTGTTACATTACCCAGCATACACATGATAAAAATCGTATGCATAGCATACTTATGAACAGCTTAACCCTTTAACCGCCAAATTATTCAACCTAAATTTTCACCCATTGAAGTAGTGTCTCGCTGACGCGATCCACAACTTCAAGTGATTGAAAATTATTCAGATTTGACAATATGGAGTTCAACTGTTTTCAAATATTCCTGATAGATATCACATTTTATGTTTAGCAAGTTTAAAAGGTGGAACCTTATGTGCTAATAAAAAATGAAAACCCGAATATATGCGGCACCGGCGGTTAAAGGGTTAAAATGCACCATAATCTGACTGAATCAGCATGACCATTTATAACTATTAAGTTTGCTTTAATCCAGTCTATTTCGATATAAATCAGTCTATTTCTATATTCACGTTTTTAATCAGTCTTGTGAAAGACTATATGGAAAATAAAAGAGAATAGTAACTTGAGGAAAAACATGTGTTTATTACAATTCCATCAAATGAAAGCAAACATTATTCTAAAAAATGCTTTTGATGGTAATAATGATGGTGGCGAATAACAACAAGCATGAACAGAAAACAGGATACAATTATTTTATGGATTTAGCAAGGTATTGCAAAAAGGCACAAACGTAGTCTAGCTCTTTAGTTAGGCATTGCAACGAGAGACGACCAAGCCATGACGCGGATCAACTCAAAGGCTACCCCCCCCCCCCCCCAGCCCCCGCCACAGCCACAGTACCGCTCTAAAAACTGCTCTATAACTTAGATCCCCAACAAGGCTCAAGAGACAAACATGACCCAAAGTTTGTCAAATATTAGGCCAGGGTCTACGACGCTGGGCTAACATTCAACAAACTTTGCACCGGACCACCCGTTTGCCGGTTGCTGCCTTACACATCATATCGACTGGGGGGATTTCGGTGCTGAATCGGCCATATACTTGCAAAAATCCCGTCGTAATTGGCGCGGTCAATGGAGTCTGACCCGACGGTGCTGGCCGCGCCGGGTTTTTTGCAGTTGATGACGGTTTTTGGTCCGTTCGGCAGATGGCGCGCCTTTATCTGCCAGTCTATACCCCGGCCAGGTCAGAGCCACGCCCCTCAATCTACATACCGTAAAACTGCATTATTTTGTCCGGCAATTTGTTTCTATCCTTTGCAGTTTTTTTTTATAAGAACGCTCTATAAATACAATCTAGGAAATCTAGCATAAAAATTAGCTCAACCTGGAATATTATTATGAAATATATTGCTATTTTATATATCTGTGATTCACTGAAAAATGTGATTTTCTTAACATCCTTTGCTTTCTTCAGAAAGATATAGATGTACCTACTTAAATATTCGAATGGAAATGAGAAGAAGTTAAGATAATCATAGGCGTTCGCTCTTAGGATTTTCAGTTGGATGGGCTCCAGACCTATACCAATTATCTGGATCTAGCCATATTTTAGGTAGAGGTTAAAATTGACCCGACTTGGAAAATTTGGGCTCGATTGGGGTTATTTGATTCCGTAACAGATTCGAAGGATAAAATAACGTTCATAGGGCTCAAATTTTACAACAATGTCATTAGGCTAACAAACATCCAGACAAAAAAAAACAAATTATAATTAACATTGTAAAAATAGTTTTTTTGTTGAGGATTCATTAATTTATAAGAATAGAGTGTAATATATTGAACTGCCACACATTAAAAAATATGTTTCCAAGTTATTTTGCATCGAATATATGAGCTGCTTAAAACGTGTGCTTTAATAAAGTATGCTAATTTATTATAATTTGACAGATTCAATAATAGATTTTTTTGCAATTTTATGATTAATTATGCCAATTTATACAAATTTATGATAATTAAAAAGGTCTGGAGTACATAATACCGACTTAATCAAATAATTTGGGGTGGGAAACATGAGTGTGGACAAAAACAATAACTTTCTAAGTTGATTATTTCAAAAGTGGTCGTATTTGCAAGTTTTTTCAAATATATTATGCAAATTATGATATTTATGCTAATTGGCATATTATCTAAACGGTTTTCCAGGTGGTTTCTGCTCAGGATTTGTTCAGCAACCCCCCTGAGACTTAAACACTAAAAAATCTCTGTTAACAATTATTTCCAGGTTGGACCACTACTTTTACTGCCCTAATACAAGCTTACGAAATTGTACAATTTTCACAAAATTACGTTTTGCGGAAAATGTAATATCACAAGCTGTCTGCATTTACGGTAGGCTATCTGCTGCTCACGGAATAAACTCTTTGTTTGTCCAGTGAGATTTGCTGTTTCTCTCTGGCTCTGGGGTTGTTACCGCGGAGTGAAAAATTACGAGGGAACGTAATGCGAGAAGAGTTATATATAGGATCAGCAGCTTGTAATCTTTAATTCGCGAAAGACAATTATTTATGATCAGAAGTGGAAATAAAATTGCGCCTGTAGCTAATTACTGCTCACAGTCACAGTACTTTCACACAAAGACAAACAACAGTAGCTGGTAACTTTTCAAGTAAGCAGTTCCTGCTGTTTGTCTTTACATTGTGGAGTGCTCTCTCTCCCTTAGAGACAAGTAGTTAGAACGACAACGTAGACTACGTCCATGGAGAAAAAAACACATAGTCAAAGCAATTACTACACCGCATAGGCAGACAGCTATTTTTTGTTATTTTTTAAAGAAAAAAGCCATCATTAACCATTAATTGTCCGTCTATACATGTACCCCCATTTTGATCGATCCAGTGAATCTTAGTCCGAGCTTGACGTGAACCGCATGGTTCAACGTCAGAGATTGACAGCATAGCAAAAGCTGTGGTTTTCTATGCTGGTGGTCAGTGTACGCTGAGACCAAACATTTTATGAAAAATGTGAGGGTAGCCCTATTTAGATGATTAATTCACCTGTAAAGACAGTGGTTTAAGTCTCCACGTTAAGGCATCATTCTAATGAGATGTACATCTGTCATTACAGAATGATATAAAATAATTGATCAAACAATGACGCAGTAATTCATTGCGCAATCGATCGGATGCGCACCGTATTTTTTGGGCACAACTTTACGAATGGCAATGATTACAGACTCTGTATCGCACACAGAGTCTGTTATTACCATGATTACGGACTAGTGAATCTGTCCTGTTATAAATATATCTCACACCAGTATCATTCAGTGAACCACTTGCGTTCTTCTGACTGACTGTTCCTCTGACTGACATACCTGTCACCCCAGCAAACACAAACTATTTCTACAACATGTGTACAGCGTTGGACCAACGTCGTTGCGCAAATGTAATGTTATGCAAATGTTTTGTGTTTGCCGAGATGATAACTTAAGCTGCGTAAGAATCAAAGAATTGTATGACGTGGGATTGTAGCAGACTTGATTGGTAAGTGACATAATTAATTGACCCTTAAATTAATAGCCCTTTAGTTAATTGAATTGAATTTTCACTCACGTGAAGTTGTGTCTCGCTAACGCGATCCACAACTTCAAGTGAGTGAAAATTATTCAGATTTGACAAAATAGAGGTAAACTATTTTTAAATTGTGCTGATTCTTGTCACATGTTTGACATGTTTAATTAATTAAGAGGTGCTGAAAAGAAATGAAAAATATAATCGTGACTGGCGATTTTAGGGTTGAATTTAGGGATTTTGTCAAGTTGAAAAAAAACAAAAATCCGAGTAAAACTCGGAAGTGGGTGGGTGGGTCAAGCCCCAACTCGGATTATAATTTTTGGGGGAAATGTTTTTTTTTTTTTTGTGTGTGTTGTTTTCATGTTTTTATGATTAATCCGAGTTTTTCTCGGATTTTTGGATTTTTTTAACTTGACAAGACCTCTTACTTAATATGTGCATCTTGGCATTATCATGTGATTATCGCGACAGAAGGATGGCCATTCGCCCTGATCAAAACGGATGTCGTTATAATACATAGCCAGTATACCATAGGCAGTACTGCAAGCTCCATACATGCATTATATCATAATATTTTGAAACACTGCATTTTATGCACAACCGCGATGAAAAACATCCACATTCAAACCCTTGATTATTACACATAATGGTACTGTTCACATGACAAGAGCATCAACTTGGACATGGTTACATCTATAGAATGCCCAATTCATTATGAAGTGTGGCATAGTCGGGATAGGCCGTAGTAAGTGGTGCAACCAAAGAGCCTAAATGTGTGTATTTGAGCTCAATGCGCCGACATGGCTACAGGACTGTATGCCCTTCGTGGACTTGCATGAATGAACTGGTCCAGTAACAAGAGGGTAAAATGTGAAGTCAGATGATAAGTTCATACTTTATATCAGACTATAAACCTTTACCTTTGCCGTTAACCTATTTGGTGCAACTACTGTCAGATTTTAGCTATGGTGACCTTCGTTCGAAATAGCTGAAAATTAAGGAGAATCATGGAGTTGGATGAACAATGTGCTATCGCTGGCAATTACGGATAAGTGCGGTCAACTACCCACTATGGCTAACTTCTTCAAACTACGGTCAGCCAGAAGCAACTACGCTGAAACTACTGTCAAACAAGACGCAATGCAGTATAATAGGATAAATTACGTTTAAATTACGGTCATAGTCTTAGCTTGGCTTTCAAATTTGCCGTAGACATTTTCTCAAAATGTTGAAAAAATCAGATAACGAAAGCTGACAAATAACAGTCCTTGGAAGGAATAACTATATGTACGTTTATAAGTACGTTTAACTACAGTTGACCAATACCAATCACGTTTAATACGTTCAACTAGTATGGTGAGCTACGTACAAACGAGCTGATCACAATAGTTCTTCACAATAAAACGCAATCTATACCCCATTTACGATCTATCAGTTATGTATTTAAATGCGCGAAGTTTCAAAACTATATCTCGCACAAAAAATAAGCTGCACCAACTACATTACATTATTAATCTAAGTAATAGAGATATTGTTGCGATAACAGAGACTTGGCTAAACGATAAAGTAAATGACAGATAGCTACTCCCTTCTTCTTCATATACTGTTTTCAGACGTGACAGACAAGACGTTCGTGGTGATGTCACTGGTGGCGGGGTAGCTTTGTTAATTAAAAGAATATACCTAGTCTACGGCGCACAGACTTAGAACCTAATGAAGAGGTTCTTGTCTGTGAGCTGAAACCTGATAAAAGTAAAAAGATATTGCTTGTCATTGTGTATCGGCCTCCATCTGGTAATGTAGAACAATTCATGAATAATATTTCCATTTTTCAGATATGCTGACAGACATTTCCATTCAGTATGTATAGTCGGCGATTTTACTATGCCTGATATCAATTGGTCTACATGTTCTTCAAATGTTACAAATAACAATCTCTTCTGTGATTTAATTAACGGATGTTCCTTTTTACAATGCAACAAAATTCCATCAAATTCGCATGAAAATATTTTGGACTTGACACTAACTAAGTCTCGTGAATTTATTTCAGATCCGGAAGAGCTATCTGTAGATTGTGATACTGATCACACTGTTATTAGTTTTAGCTTACACACAGCTACTAATTCTAAAAACACTATAAATTGAACTGTCTACAAGAGTGTTGACTTTAATTCTAACTTATCACAGTAAGTTGTCAATTCAAGCGATATTGACATATCTTGGGTGAGTGGAATTCAAATCTAGAACATATAATTGATACATGTATTGCCAAAACCATTGTAAATGTTACTGCAACCCCTCCTTGGATTGACAGTGAAACACGCCATGTACAGAAATGTAAGGACACGGCATGGCGTCGTGCTAAGACATCAAACACAGAAAGAAGCAGAAAAAAAAATTCAGGGAGTGCAGAAATAAACAGATTTACTAAAACAGAAAAGAGCCAATTTTATGCCCGATATGGAGCAATCGCTCTTCTTGAATTCTAAGCGTTTTTTGGTCCTTCTATTGCTTTAAACCAAAACAAGAGCCTGTAAAATTAGAAGGCAGTGGTAGCACATCTGAAGGTTCAGCAAGTAAGGTAACTCTGTTTAATTCATTTTTTAATTCAGTTTTCTCTCCGAAAATGGACGAAAACGCGGATTTACCCACTATTTCCGAAATCCTAGACACACTCTGAGTGTGCCGTGGAATTAGGACCAACACCAACTGATTTGTATAACCTAAGTCTATCGACAGGCTCATTTCCATCTCAATGGAAGCATGCACATATCACGCATTTTTTTGTAAATTGGAGCAAAAACTTGGTAAATAACCATAGACCGATATCACTATTTAACACTATTGTTAGCAAAATATTAGAGCGATTAGTTTTTGATAAGGTATATTCAATTGTGAATCCTCTAATTTCACCAAATCAACATGGTTCAATGAGGAAACGATCTGTACAGTCTCAGCTAATAAGTAATTATGACATAATTGGCAATGATCTTGACAAAGGTGTACAGAATGATATCATTTTTTTAGATTTTTCTAAAGTATCCGACAAAGTACCACATAATCTCCTATTGCATAAGCTTAAGACGTTTGATCAGAACAACAAACTTTTAAACTGGTTTACTGACTACCTGTCAGAAAGAAACCAATCTGTTATTGTTGAAGGCAAACAGTCTGGTGTACCACAAGGTTCTATCTTGGGACCACTTCCATATACTGTATGTAAACGACATATCTGATGGATGTTCTTCTACTGTATCATCATTTGCAGATGATGTTAAAATATTTAGAAAAATAAAATCCACTTCTGATTCTGTTGTATTTCAGAATGATCGAAAATTGTTAGAGATTGGGGCGAAACGTTGGAAAATGTATTTTAATGTAGAAAAATGTAAAGTTATGTCGATTTCCAAAGCACATTGTTATATGAAATTTGAATATTATGTAGACGGTCAGTAACTAATAAGGGTTGATTCCATGATTGACTTATGAGTCACATTGACTACCAGTATGACTTCTAAAAATCACATTTTAAAAATGGTCTCAAAGGCTCAATGTATGTCAGGCTTGGTCAAACGTAATTTAGGATTGAATGCCCATGTGACAATAAAGTTGCAGTTGTAATGCAGTTGTACCTTTCTCGTGTTAGAAGTTTACTTGAATATTGTTAGATGTTAGAAGTTTACTTGAATATTGTACACCTCCGTACCAGGTAAATTTAATTATGCGCATTGAAAGACTACAACGTCATGTTACAAAATGTATTCTAAATGAATATGCATCTGATGTCTCATACAGATATAGATGTCTAACTTTAGGTATACTGCCACTGTGTTACCGCAGATAGATTCTCGATCTGTGTTTCGTATTTATATGTCTACACGGTGAAATTGATATGAACATTATTACATACCTACAATTTGTACGGTCAAATACGAGCAGACGGTCTGCCAACAAAGGAACATTATTTTATTTAAACATGGCAAAAACTGTACAAGCGCAATATATGAACTTTACAAGATTAGCCCGTCTATGGAACAAGCTTCCACAACATATTCGCATGTCAGATAATTTAAGCTGTTAAGGTGTTGGCAGTCGACGAATGTCCGACTTTTATTAGTATGTATATATTGTGTTTCGGTAGCGCGACTGCTTTACGAGCTGACGTCAGTCGATGGTTTTTAGACTAATCGTAATAATTTTATATAGGGATGTATATGTTAAAAGCATGACAATTATTATAGCTTACATATTTTTATTAAAAAAGTATTCCACTTCTATTTTTTTTATAGGTTTCTACGCTTTCCGGAGTGTTTTTTTTTGCTACTATTTATAATAATATATAGTTATTTTATCTGTGGCTTTGGCGCGAGAAACACATATTATTATGTATATTATTTATTATACTGTTATGCTTATCCTTTTTGTACATAGATAAATATAAATATAGTTGCTGCCTGTTCTAGCGCAGCACGACCAATGTTGTATATAATAATATTATTATAATGTATATATTTTTTGTATCTGTTTTTAAATATATGTATTGGTCAAAAACAAATAAAATAAATGAAATAAAATAAAAGGCAACGTTTTGTTTCAGACGAGGATATGGCACTATGATATATCACCAGCACATATTTACATTAACTGGACCTTTTTAAGTTAATTAGGAGATTGTCTGGTTATTTAGTGTGACGACCCATCGATACGGAACTGTTGTCAGTAATGTATAGGCGTAGATTTCCAACTTACCCGCAATGCCACATCTTCAGTACGCAGACAGCCAACACGGGATTGGACTCTGAGTCAATGTTGGATTATTGTTGGGCCAGCGTCAGCCTTGCTGGGCAAGGATCAATAATCAATCTGGAACTGCAACGTCTAACACCATATGTCGTCCTGTTGAGATGCTACAGCACATTACATAATCAATAAATGGGCGAGACCTAGTTGATGTTACAGGCTCTTCAGTGATGATTCATTTCCTACTTTCTCTTCCTACTTTTTCCTACTTTTGTATAGTTTTTCCTACATTCTCTACTTTTTTTATGAAAATGTCTCCGGAAACTGAAGGCTTGGAAAAAAATGAATGAGATTGAAGCAAATGAAAAGGACAGTTGAAGAATTTTGTCCCGATTGTACAAGAAACGTCGTGAAATTGAAAATGCACTGTATAGTATTTTCTAAAAAATTGTTTACAAATGGACGTGGCGTAATGGTTAGAGCGTGGAGCTTTGTCAATGCCACTGCCTGTCGTGCAATTTCGAATCCCGCTTGGTGCATGATTTTTAGAGGTATATTATGTTTTACCCTTTCAACCTTGGGACATTATTTCGATGTTGTGTCCGTCGGCAAGGCACTTCCACCTCAAATGTTTCACTTGACTCAGGTGGAAATGAGTACCTGGTAGGACGGAGATAGCAATGTGTACGATAAGTCCAATGCGCCGAAATGGCTGCAGGATGGTATGCTCTCCATAGAGTTAAAATGGCACACGAATGAACAGTTCCAGTGACCATAGGGTTTCAGATTCAGATTTAGATTAATTTATTTGATCAAAGAGAGTAAGTGCATAGTAATATAAAAGCAGTTGGATATATTTTTGATGATCAGGAGACCTCCACTAAGACCAAGCAATGGTCGCTAGCGTGGAGGCCACCTACATTACATTACATTACATTTATATTACAGGTTGATTCAATATTTCAAGTACATATTAATGAAGGTAATGTTAACTCCCTGGCTGTCACCTCAGTACTAAGATAGCTCGAAGACCGAGGCGACAGACAGGGAGCTATCATCAGACAATATAAACCAATATTGTGAATAGAAAAACTATTATGAAAATTTATTATAAAAAAAAATGACTAATACATTTGAGAATTCAGTTGCAATAAATACTAGAACTTAACGGGTAAATTAGGACCTTCAAAAATTAACACTCTATCAGACTGTAAGGTATAGGCAATATGATAATTAAAAAGACGGAAACAAATATTATTGAATTGCGCTACAAACATAGCACCGAGGAATTTGATAAATACTGTCGTAGCTGTTTAATATTGATGATTTTGCATAAGTGATGACACCTTGCAAACTGTGAGTAAAAAACTTTTCCTTTATTTTTGTTGGGCAGTTATTGATTGCATCGGGTATATTATATAATAAGCACTGTCTAGCAAATTCATGTTTTATACGACATTTATATAGATCTTGATTCCTTGTATTATAATTATGTTCACTTGCTCTAAACTGGAGATTCAGAAAGAATGTGGGCAAAGTTTGTTTTAAGTATTTGTAGTATACTTTAAATTGCTGTATTTTTAAAATATCCTCTGCTTTTAAAATATGCAAGTTTTTAAATAGTGGATCAGTATGGGCAAACATTTTGTTTTTTGTTATAATTCGAATACATTTCTTTTGCAAGTTTGTTAGTTTGGATGGCTGGTGTCCCCAAACTATGAGCGAATAATTTATGTGTGGTAATAACAGTGCGTTGTAAAGCGTGATTAAAATATTTAAGGGTATATGATTTTTCAATCTTGTAAGGACGCCGATGATACGTGATATTTTCAGGACAATGTGGTCTATGTGATCATTCCATTTCAATTACTTATTGATAATTAAACTTAAGAAATTAAAGTTTTCGACGCATTCAATAACGTTATTGTCTATTCATACTAATGGTATAGGTGTTTGTTTTCTTGCCGAACGAAAAACAATAAATTTGGATTTGGAAATATTTAGAGAAAGTTTGTTTACTTTAAGCCATATTGAGAGTTTTGCTAGTTCTGCATTGATAATATCTGTACTATAAATAACATTCTTCATTATTAGAGTCGTGTCGTCTGCAAAAAGGATAAAATGAAAGAGATTGGAAGATTTATGTATATCATTCATATAAATTTAGATTATTAAAGGCCCCAAAATAGAACCTTGAGGTACCCCAGTAGTTTTTTTTAAGAAATTTGAGTTAGTATTATCATAATGTACATATTGCTGTCTATTTGTTAAATAACATTTTAATAAATTTATAGAATTACCTGTTAGTCTATAGCATTTTAATTTGTATAGTAATATATCATGGTCTAAGGTGTCAAAGGCTTTGGATAAATCAAGGAATATAGCTAGAGGTACCTCGCCTTTATCCATTTTAGATAACAACCTGTTTACTAGTTCTAGGGAGGCCAATTCCGTGGAATGACCCTTCCGAAAACCATATTGACTCTCGTAGAATAAATTTGAATCTTTAAAATATTTGTATAGTTGTTGATAAATTACTTTTTCAAAAAGTTTGGATATAATTTGATGGAAATAGAGAAATGGGCCTGTATTTCGAAAATATAGATTTATCTCCCTTTTTGAATAATGGTATGACTTTTGCTATTTTTAATTTGTCAGGGAATATACTTGTTGTTAGCATTTGATTAAAAATGAGTGTTATTGGTTTAACCAGGTTTAGTTTAATAGATTTAAGTATTTTTGCTATCTAAATCGTCTATCAGTTTGCTAACAAAATATTCTCCTATGAGTTTAAAGGTAAAATTGTTATCATTTTGATTTAATAAATAGTTTTTAAAATTATTTCTAGACTGGACGCAAATTTCTTTTGCCAGATTTGGTCCGATATTTGTAAAAAAAAAGTTTATTCGCAATACTAGTTGTACCTGTAACTACGGTATTGTCAATTTTAAAAAACTCAGGGAAATTTACGTTTTTTCTTTTCTTGCATAACATTTCATTTATAGCTGACCAGCTTTTTTTAAGGTTACCTTTTGCCTTTTGAAAATTTGTAGTGTAATACAATTTTATGCCGAACTAATAGATTTTTTTTAGTATGATATTATAATTTCGTAAATTTGTTTCTATTGTATTGTAATGAGGAGATTCATGTGGTGTTCTCCTAAGTGCCAAGTGTATTTTATTTTTGAATTTGATTGACTTTAAAATACCTGTTGTAATCCATGGCGTACTCTTCTGTTTGTATTTATTAATTTTTATTTTTTTATTTGGAAAATGTTTTTGTTTCAGTGCACATATTAAGTCGTGTAATACATCATAATTATTGTTGGGATTGGATTCCAAATTTACATCAAGTAATTCCATAATATTGGAGCTTGAAAGTACTTCTTTAAAATTCTGGATAGCAATGGGCGTTTGTTTATTGATTGTTATATATTTATGTGGGATAATGTTGACCGTTCTTAAATTTAATGACATGAAATATGGTTGGTGATCTGAAAATCTATCTACAAGAATGCCAGACTTAGATTTTAAAGAAATATTTGATAATTTGCAAAGAAAATTGTCGATAAGTGTATCTGTCCTATGTGAAAATCGTGTAGGCAAAGTAATTTCAGGCAAAAAGCCAGTAGTATTAAAAGAACTATAAAAAGCTAATACTTTATCTTTAGTCTTTATGTCTAGTAAATTAATGTTGAAATCGCCAGCTATAATGACTTCGGAGTGGGATTGTTCCAATTGAGCTAATATGGGGGAAAATTCATCAATAAATGTTTTGTGATCGGTGGATGTTTCTCTAGGAAGTCGGTAGACATTCCCCAAGATTACTTTTCTAGAGAGCATATTGCTAGTTATTTCAATAACTTGACATTCCCATAAAGTTGAGATTTCCGGACATTTTATTATATTATAGTTAAAGTTGTCATTTAAATATATAACGAGACCTCCTCTTTGACTACAAGTTTTACCTTGAGATATGCAGTTATAGCCATTTAAATTAAATAATGATATATCATCGTGCTCATTCAACCATTGCATATTGCACTCAGAGGTGGACAACATAGTGTTACCTCATTTAAAAAAAATAATACTGTAAATGATTTGTCATTATCTTGTAGAACAGTTAAGAAAGATTTGTGGTCATAGGAGGGAGAGTGTTTATCAAAATTCAAGGTAAAATTATCAAATTCTTTTTCACTGTTATGATTTTGTAATAAATAAGTCAATGTATTATTATTTTCGCCTTCCATATATTGAAAGGGTTCGCTGCCAATGTAAAATTTGGGTAAACGTTATACTAACGTCAAATATAACAAGAGTAATAATGTGTAGGCCTACCACACAGTTTAAATATATACATTTGTAAATGGTCATGAATCTGGATAATAACAAGTTGCAAAAAAAAATAGAAATAGTGCAGACAAAACGAAAATGCCAACATGTTTGTGACGTGTTGATATGTTGTGACATTTAGACAGGAAAGAGTGGGGAGATGTACAATTCCAGATGATATGATTTGTCGAACCAAAGTTGTTCAGATGCCGGTCCATCGTCTGTTACGTTAGACCAATATCAAAACACTATCACTTCAACGGCCCGTATTTCATACATACAAACTTAACCCTCACCAGACACCAGACGCCAATCAGTGCCGGTCCAAAGCTGGTCCACCGTCTACGACGTTGGACCAACGCTAAAACAGCACCGACCCAACGTTCTGAGTCTGCAGGAATATAACTAACTGTGATGTTTAAATTTACATAATAATATTACCATGTATACATATATTCACCACTACCAGTATGACCATATATTGACATAAAAACGAGGTGTCGTTTTCGATGTCGGCCCATATTTGTGAAACTATTGGTATGACTGTGTGATTGATAATTCACAACATAGACATACACATGTGACGTCAAAACAAAGTCTTTATGATGCTAGACCGTAATCTGCGACGTTGGACAACATCAAAACAACACTTATTCGGCGTCACGATTAAAGCACATTTCAGTTATCATGGTTATAGCAAATTCGCAATATATAACATAATTTGATGTTTATAACAATATGTCAATATGACCACATATACTCAAACATGTAAATACATATATATGTACATACACGCATAAATATAGCTAAACATACACATAAACATATAAACATACGAATATATCCACACATACATGTATACGAACATGCTAGTTTGATATTTCATTACACATGTAATGTGCTGAAAATAGTATCAGTAATGACAACATCAAATGAAAGAAACATTATGGAGCAGCACAACACCTGATAAAAATGAGTAAATAAAAGTGATAATATTTGTTATGGCGTAATTGTATGTAGGCAACCATGTGTGAACAGATAATAAAGTACACTCAGTATAAAGTTCAACAATTCGGGTGTAAATGAAAATTAAGTAAACATACCTTTTTAAAAATAAGAATTACTGAAAGTAACGGCTACGGAGTCATTGGGTAAGACTGTAGCCTGGTTTCCAGCACCTGATGTGCTGGCCTGCTGCACAGGTTGAGCAATAGTTTGTGTCTGTTGGGGAGATGGAGCAGTATTAGCTAATGGTGTAGATGTATGAAGTGGATCTCCAGGAGCTGTTGTATTAGCTAACTTTCATAGTCTGTCCTCTAGCGGAACGTCTTTAGGGGGGGGGGGTCATACTTACAGTTGAAGGTTGCTGTGTCTGGAGTTGTTGTTGTTTTGGCTGGATTTGCTGTTGTTGCTGCTGATAAGGTTGCTGTGATTGAGACGGTTGTGGTGACAGGTTTTGTTGAGTTTGTTGCGGTGCTACTTGCTGTTGTTGTTGTTGGGACTGTTGATGTTGTTGCTGTTGCTGTTGCTGCTGCTGCTGCTGCTGCTGCTGCTGTTGTTGTTGCTGTTGTTGTTGCTGCTGTTGCTGTCGCTGCTGCTGTTGCTGCTGCTGTTGTTGTAGCAGCTGCTGCTGCTGCTGCTGTTGCTGATGTTGCTGCTGCTGTTGTTGTTGCTTAAACTGTTGCTGATGCTGTTGTTGTGGTAGTTGTTGTTGCTGCTGTTGCTGCGGTTGTATGGATCTGGGATCATTCTGTTGCATTAGTTTATTTTGTACAAAGAGAGGTCGGACAGATCCAGTGTTTGGACCAGTAGGACCAAAGATTGGAGCACGAGGTGGTGGATATCGTGAGAAGCGAGGTCTATAACCGCCAGAATGACGTGACATACGTGGTACCCCCTCGTGTCTGGTTGTAGAAAAAACCTTCACCATTAGTTTGGTTGTTGCCTGTCCTTTCAGAACATGACATCGCATCTTCTATTGTTTGAGAGATATTTCTTTTTAATTTCTCTCCAGTTTTTAATCAAGACACAACCTTTAAATGACCATGACGTTTCTACCCTTTCATCATTGCGAACTCGATTTAAAAGTTGTTTATTTGTCAGTGTCAGGTCGTCATGTATGGAAACGGTTCTGCCCTTAAGACCTTTTCTGGCCATGATCACCCTGTCTTTGTCACTGTTTCTCAAGAATTTCACAATTATAGGAGGAATGTGGGGTCTATCTTGATATTGTCTCATAGGTAATAAGTGTGCTGCCACAATTTCTGAGGGTTGAAGATTTATATTTAGTCCGTTGAAAAGTTGGATCACTGCTTTTATTGTGTCTGTGTGTTCTGCTAATGCGTACCCGTAAATACGGACAGAACTATTACGGCCGTACTGTTCTAAGTCATCGATTTGATTATCCATTGTTGTTATTTTTGTATTCATGAAATTTATTTGATCTTCTAGTCCCTTTATGGTATTGTCACGTTCAAGGCTGGCCGTCTTCAGAGACTGTTTCATTTCTTTTATCAAGAAAGTTAAATCACCCAGTTCTTCCTTCACGATTCGTGAAACAAGATCCTGGTTTTCCTGCGAGCCGGTGATATCTGCAATGTCATCATCTGATAAAGACCGCTTTTTACCTTTTTTCCTGCCGGCCATGATAAAGCTATAGAATTCACTGTATAGATCCTTTGTGTATATATTCTGAGATGGGCGACAATGATGGGTGAAATGTAAAGTCGGATGATAGATCTTCAGTATTGATATCAGACTATAAACCACCATCTGCACCTTTAGCCAGATAACATTTTTCTCACAATTTTCGTGTATCTTTGGATCAATTCATGATCAGTGGGTCTTGTTATCCTGATATATAAATATAAATGTTTTCTAGTTATATCTACATGACATTAAGTTGATACAATTTTAAACTATAATATGATATAATTATATTTTTTTCATGCCACTTTTCCTTTGCAGTTTATACTTTATTCCTCCTTTATCCTGTTTTTATTGCTATTATCAATTCTAAGTGTTTTTCACCAGTGTGTTCTGGACAGCCTGAATATTATTGTTAGAACACACTTTAGAGCTACGGACAGGGATTATTTTTTTTCTAAACAATCCACCAAGAAAAGAGTACCTACTGTGTCGCGACCGTTTTAACCCTTAAAGCGCTGAATTAATTTGTAAAAAAAACATCGCAACCACAGGTTTTTTTTCCAGTTGAAATCATCTTAAATTTCTTCGCTAGCTCTTTCTGATTCATTTGAATACCTATGTTATGGGTCTACGGCCATTAGAAATATTTTTATTCTTACAGTGCGGGGATAAACTTTAGTCGTCAGAATCTGACGTCTACAGACGTCAGATTCTGACGACTAAAGTCTATCCCCGCGCTGTAAGGGTTAATATTATGATGTATCACAGTTTACAGTATCGATTATAATCATTTAATGTCCATTATACTAAATATCAAAAATACATTTTAAAAGTTTTCATATAGGCCTACATACAGTATATGCTCTAGGTTCAAGAATGTTTGTATCCTTGTTTTTTCTTTTGTGTTTTATAATCGGTTCATATTGGTTCCTATGGGTTTCAAGATAGATTAATTTCCATGGGTAAGTAGACCTGTATGCAATTATGTAGGGTCTACTATACCTTTAGAAACCACACCCAGTATAGTGAATCTTTGTTGAGTAATTGAGCCATATATGCTGACACAATTTCACAGAAACGCTTCTCCGCCTTTGACATCTCATTGACGTCAACAGTATACTGTCTGTAATTCGGTCTTTGACTATTTGATTTCAACTCTATCACCCTGGGAATGATTTTATTCGAATAACACAAAAAACGGACATGCCTGCTTTAGTCAGTATAATTAAACCGTATTACGGAAAACATCACACCCAGTATAGAGCACCAACTACCAATGTGAAGCTGTGCAAAGGCAAGCAGCAGTAAAAACCTTACTCTTCAAGTGAGTAGTTACTGCAGTTTGCCTTTGCACTGCAGTGTTGGTTTGCGCAGCGCCCGAGCCCTGCGAACCGGGATCTGGAACCGGGATGTGGTATGCAGTCCACGCGGACAGGCTGGTTTGCGCATCATCATTATCGCCATCACAGGGATTGTGGTGCGCAGGTCCGGCGTGAAGACGATGTCATCCACCCACACGGCTCAATCCCGCTATGCCGCCCTCCCGCCCTCAAGCCGGGATCTACCGTATGATCAAGTAAACGCACTGTTTCCGCGAATGGACAACTTCGAGGATTATATGTTTAAATAAGCGGTTACTGCCGCTTGGCATTCCATGGCAGAATATCTTTTCCTGAAAAGTGAACTCGCAAATTCTTTATTTTTGGAAATATTTCGCTTTATCGTTCAATTTTTGTAATAAAAACTCTCGTGACAATTTTCCGTATTGGGAGCCACTTAAACAAAGTACGACTGTGTGCATAGACTTGGAAAATAGACAACAACAAGAGAGTTTTATAAATGATCAAAATAAAATGATCGTTTTTTTGGTATGAAGAAGCAGAAGATTTTTTTTACCAATTAATTCCTTGTGACCAGTATGTTCCATCAATGTGTTCGTTATTTTTCCGTATTGGCGTAGTCCTGTGATGTGCGTTCCTCAGTACTGTCAAGTGTGACAGGGTCATTAAACCCTCACACATTGAATTAACTTTGTTTAAACATGGAGGGTTTTCTTCAATTTAAAATCATCATAAATGTCTTAGTTAGCTCGTTCCGGTTGATTTGAAACTTATTTCTCAGGTCTACGACCATTACACATATTTCAATTCTTTTAGTGCGGAGATTGTCTTTATACGTCAGAATCTGGCGTCTACAGACGTCAGATTCTGACGTATAAAGACGGTTCTCGCGCTGTAAGGTTGACAAAGAGGTAATTTAACAAGATCCGTACTAGATTTGAACCCAGTATACCACATTGGTTTGCCGTGTTGCCCATGCACTGAAACTAAAGCCGGAAATTTTTCGCATAATTACACTTTTCTGAGAACTTAAATAATACGAAAATCGGATACCACCTGAACCCTATCTGAAAGGACAAATTGGAATGCGTCCTCAAAAGCTGACATGACTCTTTAACGATATCAATATCAGTTTACTTGGATATGAAAGGGTGTATCTGCCACTTTGTAAATTGGCAGACACACCCTTCCATATTCAAGGGGACGATATAATGTCCCACGATCACTCGCTTCTTTTTTTTGTTATCTGATCAGCCACTTGTGGAAAATTCTCGTATTTAAAATTATTTGTATTTTTTTAGAGATCCCTTATTCCGGAGAGAAGTAATCCCCTTGGGTGACAAGAGTCAGCAGATGCTTTTGGAAGCAAATTGACTTTATGATAGTTTGATGTGGTGGCCAGCTCTGGTCAGCAGGGTCCAGTCATCAGTGGGGGGATTCTACTGGCGTCCATTACATCGATCCCACTTCGGAATACATTGAGAAAAAAACCCCTTTCAGTCCAGCCGGCTGTTATTTGCCTATAATACTACATTGGTGCTGAATTATGTGAAATATAGCCTATATAAATATAAGACCAATGGTGAAATTTTATATTTTTAGGTAATATTCATCTACATACGTCCGTGGATCGCGGCAGCTATTCTCTACTTGAAGTGTATGAAAAAACAGTGACAATTAATAGCATTTAGTGTCATGCATGTTGTCATAGCTATACAATTGGAAGTTAAACTGACTGAAATTTGTGTAATTTGCATTTGCCTCGCGGTAGTGATTCTCGACTTATAATTTCAATTTAAGTAATCGTGCCAATTCTTAACAGTATACAAAAATGAAAAATAATATTTAGTAGACTTGCACCCAAAGTGCAACCGCTGATCGCTGCCCTCAACCAGAAGGACAGCGCGGCATTTGATTCCGGGAATATCCTAGAAATATCATCCCCTTGGGGAAGTGGAATAGACACACACGGTCCGACAGGAATTGGCTTAACCTGCCATCAACCGAGGGGAAAACATATCGGGACTCCGGTTTCCAATGCATTAAATTACAGCTGCGATTTAACAAGCGGGAGAGGGGCGCGCAGACATGCTAAATAGGAGTGTAAACACGTTTTGTAGAGGTTGAAATTGTATTTAATATCAGATATCAGGCACAACTTTATTTGTAGATAAGTTAATAATCACCGGAATGGTGCAGTATGCAGAACGATTTCTCACGCATGTGCATCTCTTAGTGTGACATGTTAATAATAGTGCATTTTGAAGCGAGTGCTTGTTTACAGCCGGAAGCTTGCCTTTAACCAATATTGATTTAATGCTGGACCATCTTCTACGACCATGGTCAGGCTTTAAAACAACATTGGGTGTATAATTGAATTATACCACAGTTTAGCTTTTAGCGACATAACAGTGTAAGCTTATCAAAAACGATAAAATTAATGTTTGGTTAACCTTAAGAGCGCTGAAATATTTTTTGTAAAGCTATTGAGACCCTGCACAGCATGCACAGCTTTTTTAAATTTAAAATCATCACACATTTCTTTGTTAGCTCTTTCCACTTTATTTGAATACCTAGGTTATGGCTTAAGACATGTTAAAATACTATTTATTTTGCTATTTTTTTAACGCTGATCGAAAATAGAACTTCAAAGCAATATAAGTACAAAATATTGAAGATACACTAGTTTTATTTCTTATAAGAAAAAATGATTTAATTTGAGCTATTTAAACCATTTGTCAATTGAGTTTTAACTTTGTAGGTCATTTCCTCAACATTTTGCAATATTTTGGGCTGAAGTTTCCAAATCTTGTTTTATCGATGATTTCCTAAATAATTGAGATATATTTATAATTTTCGATGCATTTGAAACCTGAACGCTGGCTCTTCAAACGCCACTTACTAACTCATTTTCTATATTTTGCGACATAGATCTGGTTTTGATATGGCACGTCACATATATTGAGAAGAAAAACAAAATATGACGACGCCTGAACGGGCAATGCCACCCTTCACCGCTGAACCAATCTGTGGCGCAACTGAAGCACACGCCTGAGGGAAGACGGGGTACAACGAACTGTGAAGAAAATTAAAGTATTCGCGAACTATTAGAGAAGGTCAAAGAATCTGGTGGTATTTTCAATGAAAATGCCCGTTGGAATGACAGGGCTGTGATCGGCGCTGTTTCAATTCTGGGCCGCCGTTGTGTGTTAGCTGGGCTGGTATGTTCCTGGGGGACTGGATCATGAGCGATGTGAGAATAGCGTGAATCTATGGATCAGGTCAGATGTCCTTGCATAGCTTACAACGGGATCACAACCGAGAACATACTGTCTGAAAACTACTAGGATTCGTACATGGGTGGGGTGGGTTGTGTGGTTTGGCGCTCCCCTTGGAGGTCTTGTCAAGTTAAAAAAAATCCGAGAAAAACTCGGATTGGCCAGACGACACCCACCCACCCCCTATCCAATTTTCGATTTTTTTTTGAAACATGTACAACAACAAAAAACAACACAAAACACACAAAAAAATCAAAAAAAAAAAAAATCTGAGTTGGGGCTTGACCCACCCACCCACTTTCAAGTTTTTCTCGGATTTTTGGATTTTTTTAACTTAACAAAAACCCCTTAATAAAATAATTCAATGGACAAACACTTCATACACGAAGAACGGGACATGTCTTTAACGAAAATGTTAGTTTTCATGGTCACATGTACAGTTGTCCTACAAATCATGCGGCATGTCCACGGTGTTCTTAACCTTTATCCTGCAAGTTAATTTATTTAAATTTTCAACCACCTGAATTTGTGTCTCGCTACTGCGATCCACAATCTCAAGTGGTTGAAAGTTACTTGTATTTGTTTAATTTTAAACCAAAAATTAAGACAAATATTTTTTTTTAGTCCCAATAACGGATTAAAGTGACTTTAGTCGTGATCGGTAGAAGGTTAATGCCATACTACGTCCGTCCTACGATCAGGGGTTGCTTGCTGTGTTCGTTGTTAGACATCGTCCCAGACCTTGATAAAGAAGGAATACAACAATGTTTTTTCATTCGCCTAATTTGAGAAGTCCGTAAGAAATGATCACAAAAGTCGTAGAGAGGAGTTGGTAAACGAAGATTCACGGGGCTGACTTGAAGGCATTTCATTCTCGACCATGATAATCGGAAAAAAAGTCGCGGTGGGACATCGGGAGGCCAGACAAATTCTCATAACAGCTCGACTCTGAGGTATTGATGATTTTTTAAACGGTTCAAATGATCGGGAGTGGTCGGGGAAGTCGGATAGTCTTTGAGGAGGACGCTACTGCGCCTGGAAAAGGTGGCTGGAACATCATTATGAAAACGTATGACGTCCCAGCAAGCACGAGGCATTCGCCCAATGCTGTTTCAATGTTGGGCCGGCGGCAAAGACGTTATAGCGTCTTCTGACGATCAACGTAACAGACGCACATGAAACGTTGGAGCTAATTACATAAGTCAAGAATACCAGCTAAATAATTCACCTGAGCCAACTTCGTAAACAGTTGGATAGTCTAGTGAATTTTAGAGTTAGTGTTAGTGAGTAAATATAATTACCCAATGTTGATCATCTTCGTGAGTTAGGCAGTTCGTTTTTCCGATTTTATAATTCGCTCAATACGATTTATACATGAAATAAATCGTAAATTTGTTTGGTTTACTTAACAACCCGTTCCCACAACTCTCTTCTCATGTTCAACCAAATATAATGGGATGAATCGTTTTCCGCAAAAAAATGAAATCGCTCTCACGTCTCACTTACTAACTTGTTACTAATAGTTAAAAGTGTCCTTCCTATTATAAGCTAAATCCTTCCCACACCCTATACCAAATTATATCGTACACATAGACTTTTACTACTCTTTTATATGATAAAATAGCTCGTTCCATCGGCTCAACAAATACTTTATGTGTGTCCCGACAAAGTATACTGCTCTTTCGATATCTGTTTCAAAAAAACATTTTCTGATTATTGTACACCAATACAGATCTTCATTTTAACCAGTTTGTGACAAGCTGTAATCGTGAATATTCCATTTTTAAGCTGTGAATAGCAGCAACAAGTAAACAGGTAAATATAATAATTTATTCACTTTTATCTGTGTAATTTTACACGTGTAGCAAATGTTGCATAAGCTGTGAATATATTTTTCAATTTCAGTGAGACGTAGTAATTCGTCCCCTTGGATATGAAAGGGTGTATCTGCCACTTAGGCAGATACACCCTTTCATATCCAAGGTGACGGCATGTCGGGTCAGAGTCGCGCTTAGTGTGGGGCAGCGTGGAAGTTGTGCTTATTAGCTGGCCGTGTCCAAAAGAGGAAGGAGCTTTTTTTAACGAATAATGATTACCCTCGTTAAAAGTGGCCAGTTTTCAGCTGCGAGATCCACATGTATTCAGAGCATGCTGTGCAAGGGTGTTAGTCCACGGAAAACCCACGACGATGGAATAAAGTGGCCCAAACCTGGGCTATATTTGGGATGATACCTCATTCTTGCAGGTCTAACCATCTCTTCAAAGCATGCAGCGGAACGCAGTGCAGCGTTTTCACCGTCATATTGCGCCTATGGTGTGGCCAAACTTGAATCCTCCCAGTTTCTGTAGGAGGCGACAAAACACTCTTGGAGCGGAGTAATTAGCAGGGATCACCTGCAAAAATATGACCACCATTGTGATCCGGTATCTGGAAGCTTTTTCTACACTCTATCCAGTGTACACACGCCGGGATCGTGCGAAATCTCATGGGAGTCCAAGAGGGCCTCGGGTGCCAGTCGGTCAGCGTAATAAGCTAAAAGGCTGAGGGTTTTCAGTCCGGCAAATCCCCCCAGACTGTTTTTGCTGTATGGAGTGGAGACGTCTCATGCAACAGGACCTTCTGGTGTAGCAAAATAAAGGACATTTCATTTAGACGGGCTTTATTCGATCACTGGAATAAAGATAGATATCTGGAATAACCTCTGGAGTTTCCTGCAGGAATTGAAAATAATCAATTCTATTTTTTTCACCAAATTTGGACTTCACACGTTCTCTTATGTGGCGCGCAACCCACCTGATGAAAACCGCTGGCACAAGGTTACCGCAACGCTGTGCTTATGTCTGCGACGCAGGCACAGCGTTGAGGCAACCTTGGGTCGCGGATCAAATACGAGAAGCCCAGTCAACACCCAGACATCCCCAAGCATGCACCTCTCTCCCTGACATTCAATTTGCTTAATAAACCTTCTCACTCTGGAGCTGTCTGATGTTAATGTGGGCATTGACGCCGGGTCGGTGAACCCTGAACAGGTGTAATGCGAGGGAAATGTTTGGCAAAAGAAGCTTAAAACTGTCTTATTTACAGCCCAACCGAAGGCGGATGAATGTCGCTATCTGATGCTGTACGTGTGTCTTGATCAATAAGTGCAGTGTATAGTTTTTTCTACGTCTTTCTGCACGCGATATGTAAATTTGTACTGTTTTTTTACGAAACCAAATGTCTGTCTTTGCTTGTAGGGAAACTTAAATATCATTTGTTACAATACAGGTCACCGTATCTTTTAGTTAATCAATAACTCATTTGTTGAGATATTGACAAAAATATAAATAGCTTTCAGGAAGCACGGCCGCCGCTGTGTCTGTCACGGATATCAGGCCCGTGGTCCTTAATAGGTGATCGGGTTATAAGTCGTGCCGTGTCCGTGGATCAGGCCCCTCGAGGTTGTGAGGGGGCAGGAAGGTGCGCACCCTTTAGTCTCTGCTATTTTATATTTAATATCAAATAATATGAAACTAGGGTTGCACTTTTGACTGTAGACTGAATACATTGATGGAAGAAACGGGTAATGTACAAGGGATCGGAAGACGTCAAGATGATTCCTCAGCGGAGCTTATTGACTCCACCACCTTGAAGAACAGAAGCCATTCAAGCCTCCACAAGATAGCGTTCGTTCACAGTTGGGCCAACGTCTGCGACGTTGACCCAACTGTGAACCAACGCTGTACCGTTGGTAATAAGCTTATACAAATTACGCTAGCATTGTCTATCACATGCTTTACCAGTAAAACCAAACCGAGAAGTTGGAACTATACACCATGTAACATGTGTAAGGCACCCAGAGGAGGAACAGGGCATGGTGTCTTTCGGTGGTGTTAGCACTGGTTAGACGGCTATTTTAGGCTGACCACACTGTGAAGCTGATCTCTCGATTGGACACTGTTAAGAAGGGTCCAGGTGCTCCAATCGTCGTATAATGCCACCAGCAAAACCTATTTCTCAGATGAATTATCCTTTGACGCTGCCCACAGAAACTGGCAGAGAAAGCGAATAGATTGGCAGCTCAGGGGGACCTGGTCAAAACCGGTCAACCTTTGTTAGGATGCGGCTCAAATGAACTACTCCAAACGCAATCGCGCCGTGGATAAGGCGCGCATGGTTCCGGACGCCCTTTATTTGCGGATATGATAAGAGTGGATTGGCGGGGCCAAGAAAGTGAGTCATTTAGAAATATAATCCTCTATATCACTGTTTATATAGCCGCACAAAAACACGTCATGATATTGCTTATTAGCTGTTTTTCACTGCAATACAATAATCATGGTAATTACTACCACGGAAACGTGATTGTTCATAGGTAAACTATGTATATTGATAGATCGTTTGATAAAAACTATTTCGAGGTATGTTCAATAGTGCTTTAACATTCCGTTTTTGATGCATAAGTGGAACAATCCTGACAGAACATGGAACACTTTTTTCTTGACCCTTAAAGCGTTTAGAACAAATATAGTCGTTTTAATCCGTCATGTTAGCAGATTAAGTAACGTTATTACTTTGTTTGTTTGTTTGTTTGTTTGTCCGCATGATTACTCACAAAGTAATGAGCGGATTTCCATGCAGCTCTCACCAGAGGTACATTTCTCGGGTCAAGGAATAATCAATTGCATTTATTTCGGGGATGTTGCAGATTACAATCCGGATCAAGGATCAGAATTACTCTCCGGATCGCGTCGCGTATGTTTCCGACTGTATTGTTAGGAATTGAATACTGTGTTTAAACATGAAGATTTGAAAATTTCGTGCATATAAACATCAATATTTGCAAATGTTTGGTCCCCAATTAAACAATATTAATAATGAGTAATTGTCACACTTGACTTAAAGTTGTGGGTCGCAGTAGGCAGACACAACTTCATGAGGGTGAATATATAGATTTTATAATGCATCGCTTTAAGGGTTGAGTTGTCAATCGCTACAGAGTGTTTTATGTGGCACATGAATGGCTCTCAGGACACCCTGTCGTCTGGGAATGGCTGCCTTTTCATTGGTTTCAAAGACATAGTTTTCTAAAAAGTTAAAGCAGCCCCTTGGGATGACATCAATTTTGGTTTTACTTCCGCACTGAAGTAGTGTATCCCACGGATCATGTTTTTATTTTTTTCAGAATTTTCATATTTTTACAAATATTTTTAATCAACATTTCTATGAAACCAGAAGAAACCCAAACAAACTATTTGTATACCTGAAGGACGATTGAATGTTTTCACAGCATTGGGCCACATGCTGATGGCATCGGCCCAGCGTTGGGTAGACAATCAGTGCTGCAGGTGTGTCCTCCCGTGTCCTGACTATGAGACACCAATTATCCCCCAATTAGCGGCGACTGCTCTGATCTTACCGTCTGATACGTGGGAATATGTGATGGAAAGTGCTTAATATTGCTGACTTGTTTTGTTTACATGGCAATATACGACCTGGAAATACAACTATTTCGCTCTTTTTCGGTGCTTTAAAATTGTTTTTTGACTTTTTCGTATTTTTAGCTAAGATCAGTAGGCTATATAGCTTCATATAAATAAAATTTTCAAATTGACAACATTAAAAATGTCTCATCCCAAGGGGTCCCTTTAATAATGTGTGATAAATACCATGCAGCTATATCAATGTTATCTAGGAGACAGAGGCAAAATAGGACAATGAAATCCCCCAAACAAAATTGAAGGATAATTATATAGCCTAGATTCAATAGACAGTTTTGAGACGTGACCTCTGTGATATTCTGTGAAACGCAGTGACGTCATCGGAAACCTTTTTAAATGGCGTGAAGACAGTGTTATATAACACCGCTTCCACCATACTTCATTTTATTAAATAGCTTGGTGAAATATTGGAGGGTAAGGTTATTGAGTTTCACAGAATACACCGCCCGGGAAAAAAATACGCATTATAGACACTGCAGTTGCAAATAGCCTTTGATCAATTTTAATTCCCGTGAATTATGAATCAATTCGCCTGAAATTTGGCAACAGTATGTAACTGGTATCTGCAAGCATAGTGTGCAGGAAAATGTGGGAGAAGTATCTTTTTTTTTAAAGTAAGCAGAAGTGGTATTAAAAACAGGATATATATAACTCTCAATTCCCGGCTTAGAATGTCGTAGTCGGACAAAGAAAATAATGTAGTGGTGTGTTTTAAGGTGTCATAAAACTAATGTCGGGAGGCCTTTTAGAGGGCCCCCCCCCCCCTCCCAAAAAAACGGCCACTCCTCTAAAAAAAAAAGTTCCTGCCGCTCGCAAAGCAACTCCTTCCTCACAATCACTTACGATTACCCTCAACAAACACAACGCCACCCATTCCAATGAGAAGTGGGATGATACAGACATCAAATGTTGCTTTGGAAGGCTGCGGACAAATCAGATCCAACTTCCGTAAACATTACAGACGCAGACTATGGTTTGAAAGTATATTGATTGGATTCCTTGAGTACGAAAACCCTGGTGTACACACCAAAATAAAGTATGTATGTAGGGTGTAAAGAAAACAATTGTCGTTTTAGCAGTTTGACATAATTAATGTGCTAGTTATATAACTTTTATGTTTCTATATCTGTCATAAAGATCTCAAACCATATTATATTCATTCACTTGTTTCGACAACATAGATGTAGCCTAGACAACAAAAATGAATTCTCCATGTGGATTATTTAGAAAAAATATTGGCGATTTAGTTGTTTTACCTAATGAATATGCTAATTAGGTCGATTTCATGTTTCCATAACTGTTCTGAAGATGTATAGGCATGGAAAACATTGGTCTAGCTTCCATCACTGTTCTAGATATGTCTAATAATTTTAAATGGATCCCTTGGATTAGAAAACATAGGCCCAGATACCAAAATGAAGTTTCTATGTAGATTATTAAAAAAGATATTGGCGGTTTAGTGATTGACCTAATTATTATGCTGGTAAGGCTAATAAAAAAAATGCTGGACATGGGCGAATTAGCATCCGGCAGTTTCTGAATCCTCATGGCCTATATATTTCATTTCAACCATAAAACCATACAGTAATCGCCATTTTTAGATTAACATACCGGTACAGAGCCAATGGGTGTGGCTAGTAGAATAACAGCCAGGCTAGGGTTCGCGAGGTCGAAGACCTCGAGAAGCCTAGCTTTTCACTGCAATTCAAAAACCATGACATATACACGAGCACGGAAACGAGATTGTTTATCAGTAAACTATTAGTATTGGTTGCCGTAGACGACACTTGTGTCATACGACTGGGGAATGGTTGTAACATTAATATATCGTAGTCAAAAGGGGTCCACTTACTCAGTTGAGAAGAAGGATGCCCCTATTTCGGAGGGTGATTCACCGCCACAATTGCGCGGCGACAAATTAGGAGTCTGCGGCGGACACGGCCACATCTGGAGACTGTCGTGTTGTGCTCAATCTGCGGGACTTCCCGACAGAACAGTGTCGCCTCTGACACCGTCACCAACACGTCCGCTTGTGTTGCGCGCTCTATTATTGATACCGCGCCACTCGCTAGGTGTCGGACGCCGGGATTTCCGCGCACACGGATCAACCGAGCAAACCTAGCGACGTGATGCTCGGATCAGAGTTGTTACAATGTTGAGCCAATGTATGCGACGTTGGCCTGCAATTGATCCTATGTTGAACGATAATTTGTACTCAGCGGGCCAGGTAACACTTTGTATTCACTCCAGTCTCTCAATTAGTCCACTTCTGAAAGCACGTGTTGCTTGTGGGCCCGTATTCTCGTACAGGTTACGATATATCGTAGGCTTCTGACTGGTCGAGATGGCCATCTCGACCAATCAAAACCCTCCGATATATGGTAACGTGTACGAAAAGACAGACCCTGCATTATTTTGACTTGACAGACTACAGACTACATGCTATATTGTTTTATATTCTAGTCATGGTAGTCTTTGGTAATGTGAGTTTTTTTATCTACACAACAGCCCTGCCCAGACTATGGCAGTCTGTGCATTGAAATAGAAAAAAATGAGGTGGACCAGATATTTGCATACCATATTCTATCTCTTGAAATGTGTTTTATATTCAACCATTCCTCGTAGATAAAACATACTCGAGTTGTGTTAATTTTGTCCTTTTGTTGTATTGGCCACAGGCTCTATAAACATGAGCATAGCTTACCCAAATTATCTGGTAAAATATCCAACTTTTTACACAGTGTTATAGTTGACATTATTATATTTTTTGTTGTTATGTATCAGTATACTATTTTCATTTAGTATTATTTTTTTAATATCATAATATAATTAAATCCAGTGCTCTCCAAATTATGATAAAAAAGAAGCCTAGCTGGACCACACTAAAAGCAGTGAGCGATTCAATAATAGTGTTAATATTGAACTAATTGAAATGTCATTCAAGTGATCAGTCTTAGTGTCTGGACGTTGTTTAACGTAAAATGCGAAAAACTATCATACACGATTATGTCGGGGAGAACTTAGAGTTATTCAAAAGCGACACAATCAAAGTCAGATACACCACTTTGAATTTTGAACAAAAAAGTATCCATGCTTAAAATGACGTCATACTCTCCAATGCCCGTTAATGAAGGGTTTCCCAGTGGGTTCGTGTTAGGTCACACACAAGAGCTGACCTGATTGGAGGTGCGGCGCTCTAACTTCCGTTCTCACTCTGCGCCCCTGGCGCTGGCCGATGGACCACCATGTTGGCCCTGGAATGAGAAGTCATCTCGATGCCCGGAATTAGCTGCATCACACATTGTTATCTAGCTTATATCGTGGAACCATCAATCAACATTGATGAAGCCCACTATATGAATGAAGTGAGGAGGAAGCCGAGGTGACGACCGATGGCGGCAAGTGGCAGTGACACATTGACTAATCAACCCTTACAACCCTGAAATATTTTTGTATAAACCATGGAGGGTTTTTCAATTCAAAATCATCATATTTGTCTTACTTAGCTCATTGTGATTCATTTAAATACCTATTTTATGGGTCTACGGCCATTATGAATATGTTTACTTTTTATTACAGTGCGGGGAACGACTGTAGACGTCAGAATATGACGTCTACAGACGTCGGATTCTGACGACTAAAGTCGATCCTCGCGCTGTAAGGTTTAATTCAGCCCAACAAGAACAAGTCACCGGCCTAACGCTGGCCTAACGTCTAATGACGTTAGGACAGCGTTCGCCTAACGTCTAATGACGTTAGGACAGCGTTGGGCCGGTGTCATGTACTTCCATATTACCGAAAGTGTCTAAATTAGGGAAAACAAAATCCTTTTCTAATGATTTTAGTGTGTAATATAATGTTTTCGTGGCCAAGGAACATGATTTTGACAATACAAACAAACAAGTAAAAAAATTTTATTTATTAAAATCGTCATATGATGTAGAAAAGATCAAGTATTTAGATAAAAATCCAAGTGGTGTCCTTCTGTTATGTCTCTCTAGGCATAGTTTTCAAAATGAGGACGTTTTAACTGGTCAAAATTGGTGTACTAAGTTATTAGAATAATATTGAGAAAAAAACGTCACCAAAACACTTTGGTCCATAATAATAGACGACAACTCATGATGTCGGGTTACAACAATTTTCGGCATTGCAGCCGCACGCAGGTGTGCAGATTTGATGAGTTTTGCTGTTCTTGCATGCCGAAGACTTACATTTTGTCAGGCAGACACATGCTACTAGTTCAAGAAATACATTTGGAACTGCACGTAATGTTGACCATACAACTGCCAATCCAATGCCCATAGATAGCCATCCACCAGATGACTCAGGTGAACCAACAAAATAATGATTGAATACACTGCTTATCAGCGTGCAGCTATACCTTGGATTGATAATTCGCACGCATAGCATGTAGCTGCAGAGCATCAGATGTCGGTGGTAAATGATCCAGTTCTTTCTTTCCCTTTCTGAATATATCAGCCCTGACCTTGTCAACGCCACCTTTAACATCGGGAGCCATGTACAAATAGCATATTAATTCTTCAACTGGTTCAAAAGGGCCATCACGACCTACCCCATCTAGAAGCAAAGGGTGCTGAATGAACATTTTCCAACAGCTTTTCTTCCCAAATCCAGCAAATGATGATGTGGTAACTGACCCTGTAAGCGCATGAAAGCCCAGCATATGTTTGTGTACATCCTGTGGTAGGTTTTTATATATGGTATGCACTGGATAACAACGTCGTTCTCGTGCAGTGCCACAAATCATCCATACAATGTGGTCAGTTCCACCAAAGAAGTGCAACAATACACCAGTGTCTCTGCAGAAAACCATAATGTGATCATAGCCTCTCCTCGTGGTCACAGGTCAATGCAATAGCCTTTTCTCGGCTGAATGATGAAGTTTTTTCTGTGCAGACAAAGCCTCCTCCCAAAACTAATTCGCACCCTGCTGGGACATTTTGAAATCTCTTCACATGATTTTCTGACAAAAATGCTGCAAGATCAGACTTCTTTTCGAAGAGTGAAATAAATTGTGCCCATACTTAAGGCAGTGGTACCAAGCCATTACTCACAACTTTACGGATTTACTTCTTTGCGCGTAATCCTCGCTTGACTTAATGGATTGTGTTCTAATATATCTGTCAAATACTACATCTATCCTTGCTGCTCCTTGACTGAAATGGAAAAATATTAATTTTGAAAATATGTCTACATGATCTGATAAAGGTTCGACAATCTTCTATCTTTCCCAGATTTTGAATTAATGCATGTCCATCGATGAAAATGCAAGTCCCAACCATAGCATTTGATACATAGGTAGATGAAACAGCAGTGGCAATTTCTACACCAGTTGAAATCACGGGAAATTGGGATGTGTCTATGCGGTGACTGCCATGGCTATACTTCTACTGAGGAAATAAACTTTCAAGTCCTCGTCATTTTAAAATGAGGAATGGATTATGTAGACTTTTGTTTTCTACAAACAAATGCTACCATGTCTTACCTACTTCTTGTAGCAAATTATTAATTAATTTTCAAACGGAAATCTCATAATTTACGTGCATTAATACACATTATACGAGCTCAATTCTGACAGAAGCAGACAAAATGAGACATGTAGTGAATAATACACTGCAGTATTCAGCTTACTATTATATTGAGAAGTTACTGCCTTTTGGGTTTACACGATCAAATAGTGGAGCTGAACAGCCCCTATGCTGTGCGTGTGTGCGGGCATGAACAAATAAGCCTATGTTGCGATCGCTGCTTCCAAGATTTCCGTGAGTTACCGACCTTGTATAGAAAACCGATGAGCAACCTGACCCTATCCCATTCTGCTGTGGTTGAAAGTATGCCAAGTAACGCCGATTACGAATTTGAGTTTATCTTATCAGCTGTATTTGCTAATGAAAGAGGTACACACGAGAGTTCGTGTTTCAGAATACTACTCATGTCCACATTGTGTCCTGACTTTTGTGCATTAAACAATCTTTGCATCACACGTCTTAGGCGAATAGTATTAGACCTGAAATCATGCTGACGGGGAAAAATATATGCCCAAGCTGAATTTTTCAGGAAACCTTCCAAATACCATTAGAAACAACATACTAAAACTCCCCGTGATTCCCGCTGGAGCCTTTTCCGTTATTCAAGATGGCGTCCAAGATGGCCGCCAAAATGCTAAAACCGCTATATCTCCGCTTGTAATCAACATAACTTCATGATTTAAGTGTCTACATGTACATTTATCGCCATAAGGATTACGTTGAAACAGATTCTGAGTCACTAAATAATCACGCCTATCATCTATTAGCAATATAAGGGAAATTGATAAGGAAAATAGCAAAATTTCTGTTACTGCTTTGGTTTTATTTTTTCAGAAACAATGGATTATAATTGTGTGGTCTGCAATCTCAGCCTTGGCGAGGGAATTACACAGAATTTAACAGAGAAAGGAAAATCATCTATTGTTGCAGCAAGCCTTCAACGTGGTGACGAAAAACATAATAGTATACGTTCGTGTACCAAAGTTCATGTTAGTTGCTACAAAGAATACACTCGTAAATCTTCCATATTGTCATACAAACAAACACTTTCAACTGCCCATGCCGAACCGAGTGGAAATTGTGATAAAACTCGGCTAAGGTCAAAGTCACTGCAGTTCGATATAAAAACTCATTGTTTATTCTGTGCACAGATTATCGAAAAAGGAAATAAGGCACCAAGGTTACGTAGACGCGATTATTCATGTGTTGAAACAGTTGAATATGTAAACACTTTAATTGCGAGGGCCACAGAGCGAGACGATGAATGGGGTAGGGATGTGTTGGTAAGAATACAAGCAGTAAACGACCTAATAGCGGAAGAATCAAAGTACCACCGTGAGTGCTCGTTAGAATTTCGTCGTTGCAAAAGTGAAAATAAATTTATTTCAGAGAAAGAATCAGCATTCTACAAACTATGTAAATATCTAGAATCAAATGATGAATGTCAGTACTCACTAAATTTTTTTACAGATTTAATGGATTTTTATCTGGATGGGAATGAAGGGTACTCTGATAAATATCTAAAATTGAAATTGGAGAAATATTTTGGCAAAGACATAATTATAACCAAAATTCTAGGGACACAAAATGTCATAACATTCCATGACAAAAGCCATCAAATTGTAAAAGATAACTGGGACAAAGAAGAAAAAGCCAACTTCGTAACAGAAAAAGAGCGCATTATAAATATGGCTGCATCCATTATTAGGGATGATATAAGAACTGCGACTTATGACACAGAAACATACCCTACAATGGATAAATGTGATCAATGGGGTTCTTATGTTCCCGACAGTCTAAGCAGGCTTATGCATGGCATTATCAAATCCAAAAGCAAAGATGATTCAAATAAGCGTCGCTGCACTTCTATTGCGCATGCCATCATATCTGCATGCAGACCAAGATCATTTATATCACCAGTACTACTATCCACAGCTGTATATATACATCGACGATACGCGTCAAGAGAATTAATCGACATACTCAATGCTTTGGG
Organism: Flabesymbios commensalis; assembly: GCA_964017125.1. Lineage (NCBI taxonomy): Eukaryota > Metazoa > Annelida > Polychaeta > Terebellida > Flabelligeridae > Flabesymbios > Flabesymbios commensalis. The sequence continues at coordinate 21,932,902 of OZ024913.1, read as the reverse complement.
ATTTTCAGACGATTACAGAGAAGTTCAGCGCTTGAATTCAACATTCATTAATACTGAGCCATCCTATAACTTAAGTGGTTTCACTCAGATGGTGTTCGATAATGCCGACCATAATATCGCCACCCTGACAGGACATGATACTTTCCACTCCATGGGAGGAATAGCATGCGTGACTCCACCTGGTGAGCCTCAAATGAACGTCATTCAAAGGCCAGTGAAATTGCCATCTGCGGCACATGTGGGATCTTTTGGACAGGTTCCAATACATGAATATAAAAAGCCGGCGATTTCTGGCCTGAGACGTATTAAGATTACTGCATTGGACATGATAGATACGACAGAATATGTGAAATTAGCGGAAAGTTGGGATGTCTGTGGCGAGCATCCTACATTTTAAAACCTATCAGAAATCCCCTTTGGAGTGGATTTATGCAAATAATACACGATGGAGAGAGCTCTGATAGGTCCAGGATTGAAATTCTACCTTTCATTAATTTGGATCCTACAAAAGAAAGCACCATTTATACAGCCTTGTGTTTTGCGAAGGATCAAATATTGAGATCAAATCAATCAGCATGTCCCATAACCTTCGATCTACCGCTTTATATCAAAGCATCTGAAATAATTGCAGCCTCTCCCGACTTGAAAACATGTCTTTTCACCAGACTTGGAGGATTTCACCTTTTAATGTCGTTTATGGGAGCGATTGGCTACATTATGGATGGAAGTGGTTTAGATGTTCTCTGGCAAACAGTTTATGCGGACGCAACTGTACATCACATGCTCAATGGGCATGCTTATGCTCGGGCTTTGCGGCCCCATTTTCTTACATCTGCAGCCCTCACAACCCTACTCCTAACTGAAACCCAACTAGATGATGTTGATCAGTTACGTCGAAAATACTCAGCATTGATTGATAAAGATCTTGATGTTCATGATATTCAGATTGATTTAACGATCAAACACCTTGTTACTGTCATAGAGAGAGCTTCTGCCAATGTGGCCGCATTCCGTACAGGAAAGTTATGGATCAACTACATCCGACAGATCACGTTAATACAACTTTTCATCCATGCAGAACGAAGTGGCAATTGGGATCTTCATTTGTATTCGATCTCCCAGATGATTCCATACCTACATGCTGCAGGACATACCCAATATGCAAAGAGCGCCCGTCTATATATTCAAACAATGAAAACTATTAAACCTATGATGTTTGAAAACGATTACGATCATTTTACAAAGCAAGGATACTTCACCATAAGACGGACACATCATTTCTGGTCAGGAAATTTCACCGATCAGACAATAGAACAAGATCTCATGCGGATGCTTAAAAGCGCTGGAGGAATGACACACGGTCGTCAAATTACAGACAGCACAATTACAAATTGGGTTTATTCGTTGCCCATCACAATACCAATTTGTAAAAAAATGAAATGAATCGGGCTTTAGGCCACCTTTGTGCACATATAGGCTAAACTGGGCCAGGAGAACCTCCTGAGGATGGTGAGATGATTGAGATGACACTGTCCTCCAGACACAGGATTCGAAATTCGAGCCCTGGCGGTCTGAGGCCGAGCACGCTACCTCTCGGTCACGGAGGCTCCCCACAATACTAACTTTCACACGTGGATGGGGAAGAAACATTTTTTGTTTCTTTCAAACCGCCGAGACCGGGAACCGAACCCCGAACTCTGGCGTGAAAGGCAGCGGTGCTAACCACTACCCTAGGGCCCCCGCCCACCAATTTGTAAAAGTATTGAACAATTTACAAACGTAAACACCACATCATCAGATCAGCATCGGGACCTCCATGACAGTAACGAAACTAAGGACAAGAGGGATCATGAAACATTCTTCGTGTGGCTCTCAGCACATTCACCTTTTGTTTATAAATGTGAGTCTATAGTTTGCATATCGACAGGAATGATTGCAGACAAAGCAGTTAATTGTGAACAGGCATATGAGCTAGGATGCGTGTCTGCTAATTCAATGATCGATGAGAATTTTGCTGACATTAAGTTGAAGCGAAATGACAAAGTAAAAACTATTGCGAGTATGACAAACACAGTTAGTATTCGTAAAGAACTTGTCACAATTAATTCTTCGGTGCTCTTTAATAGAATAACATGCATCTTGCGTGATAGCTCAGATATGGAGTTGTATTTGTCGTATGAATTGGCACCAGAACCAACTTCTCTATTTCAAGAAGGTCTCATGAGAAAATCGCAAAAAAGTGCATTAGCTCAGCTTCTTCGGTCGAAAGCCCCTCTTGAATATGGACTTCCTAATGATGCCATGTCTATCGTAGATGGAGGATATCTGCTTCATGTTGTGATTTGGCCACCGAATCCTACATATGGGCAAATATGTGATTCATATGTGTCATACGTTATGAGGCATTTTAGTATTGAGACTATAGTTGTATTTGATGGGTACGATAGCGCAATGTCCACAAAAGGTTCTGAGCAAAAACGAAGAGCTACTAAATCATCATCAAGAGATATAATGATTGATGAATCAATGAAAGCAGTCACATCTCAATCTGCATTCTTGACTAACAATACTAACAAATCAAAACTGATCACCATGCTGGTAAATAAATTCAATGATAGAAACATTAAAACGAGACCGGCCAACGCAGACGCTGATAGACTTATAGTAGAGACTGCTTTCTTGGAAATAAGAAACTCTCATCCAATTGTAGTAATTGCGAACGACACGGATATACTGGTAATGCTGACGTCTCTCGCACCTGCTGGTTCAGACATATATATGCTCTGCTCAACAAATCCCACATCACTTTACAACATAACACTTATTCAAGAGGCTGTTGGTAATAAAAAACAAAACCTGCTTTTTGCGCACTCGATGACAGGATGTGACACGTCATCTGCTTTGTTCGGTCTTGGAAAGAAGAAAGCGATCGATTTGCTGGATCAATATAACAATGACAATTCTCTTGATGTCTTTATTAGTGGATCACCTACAAAAGAAAGGATTTCCAATGTTGGCGAAACGTTCATCCTCAAACTGTATGGGGCACAGAAAGGTGTAGAAAAGCTTGATAAACACAGATACATAGCATACAATAAAACCATCCGTAGATCATCGCTGTCCTCTGCGTTCAAACTTGAATCACTACCACCCACATCACGAGCTGCACACTTCCATGTGATGCGAACATATTTGCAAGTGCAGCAGTGGGTAGGATGTGTACTTGAACCAACCGAGTGGGGTTGGTATGTAGAGGATGGAACAAGCCTATAAAATCGGACCAAGCGGTAGCCCCCGATACTCTGCTAAAAAAGATTACCTGTGGCTGTGACACAGATAAGGGAAACTGTGGTAGAGCTTGTAGCTGTAGAAAACTTAGCTTGTTGTGTGGACCGGGGTGTAAATGTACCGAAAGTGAACAAAATTGTTCAAATGCCCCTTGTCATAACACTGGAATTGAAGAGCTAGAAAGTAGAAATCAATGATTCAAAAAAACGTGTGTGATATAAACATTTATTAGACATGTTAGATGGCTATGCTCAATAGTTTATTGAGCTCCAGATATAGGCCTTCTGTTCAACAACATTGTTTTCGTTATTATTTAGGCACAAGACATTTTTTAATAAGGTTATATCGTATTTGATAAATATTTCAAATGTATGACATTTTAGATACTATTTCAATCATTAACAGTGATTAACATATCATTAATTGAGAATAAATGACATATGTCACTATTTCGTGACTCAAAACCTGTTTCATTGTAATCCTTTTGTAAAAACGTAAATTTTGATATAAAAATCATGAAGTTATGTTGATTATAAGCGGAGATATAGCAGTTTTAGCATTTTGGCGGCCATCTTGGACGCCATCTTGAATAACGGAAAAGGCTCCAGCGGGAATCACGGGGAGTTTTAGTATGTTGTTTCTAATGGTATTTGGAAGGTTTCCTGAAAAATTCAGCTTGGGCATATTTTTTTCCCCTTCAAAACCTAATACTATTCACCTATCTGTCAGCTTTCACAACTTTTTTTACATTTCCAGTTGTATTGACAACAGATTTATACAGACTTCAGAATGTTTTAGAGTTTTGTCTCTTCATTGGAGAAAAGAAAGGGATGTTCCTCTCAACGATGCGTGTAGACAGTTCTGCACCACGTGTAGTTGCAGTCAGAAGAGCATCCTCAATGTTTTCTATTGATACACCATTTGTGGTCAGAGATAACAAATGACCAAAGGCCTCTTCTGTGTTAACTTCACAGCTTTTGATCTACACACAGAAAATGTGCCAAATCGTTCGAACTGCTAACCAGTGACTTGACATCAGCTTCATCTTTTGATGTTCTAGACAAAAAACTATCCTTGCGAGTTGTGAGAGATTCGCCTTCATCTCCGATGCCGAGCAGATACTTTGTTGTTTCAGAAATTATAGCCCTCTCTCCCCGTGTGATGCAGAAACGATCTCGTGCACTGTCAGTTTTGGTGATACCAATAATGCCGTTGGAAAACATATTTTGTTTACCTATTCAGTAGCTTTGTCAATGGGAACCTGATTGAATGCTCCGTTAGCTTTCTGAAAAACAAAATTGCCCCCCACACATTATTGATATACTTCAGGAGCACTCTGCTCTAAGCTGAGCATGTCTGCATAATATACTGGAGCCCACAGAGCATAGTTGAAGTGATCGTAGGTGCTAAACCAAGGTAACATTTTTGGAAAAATTTGCAGATGTAATTTCCAATCACCAATTCTGTAGGCTCGGATTAAGTCAAGCAAAATTTCAACAAGTTTTATATATGTTGACCAATATGAATAGTCTTCACTGAAGATCTTGTCGAATTGCATCTCATAATCCATTTGTTCCAATGTTTGCAGTAGCTGTAAAACTTGCTCACTAATTTCTATATACACTGTTTCATTGTGTTTATCTACAAAGAGGTCATGCAAAAATTTCACTTCATCATCAAGGTCTTGCAATGATAATATTTCTCTAGCCCATGACTGAAATAATTTCCATTTGATCCGACAAAGTGTTTCATATGCCATCACATGCCCACAAACAGCTCGCTAATGTGCTTTACCTTCCATCATAGCACTTGTAGAATTTTGTGCAAATGCGCCAGACTCCACCCAGACATCATCGAGGCCTGCATTTTCCATATGCTGGCCAATGGCCTTCATAAAATTAAATAGGATGTGCAAATCACCCATCATCACTACAACATTGTCATATTTATCAGGATTTGACCATTTTAGTTCTTTTGTTCTGCTGTAGAAAGGTTGATCTCTGACAATCAACATGCTTCTGGCAAAGATGATGCATCATCTCATGGAATTTATTCAACATGGTCACCACAGTATTGTTTTCATCAGCATTGGCCTGTATTATAGGCGTCATTCCAACAAAATTTACTGTTACTGTTGCCTCAGAAACACCACATGCAGCATGGAAAGATGCCCATGATGGAGCATTTTGTCCATCTTGGTTGTACGTACGAGCCAATATCCAAGCTTGGTTTGAATGATTTGAAATGGCTTGGCATCCGTTTCCCATGTCCCATATTTCTGGTTCAACTCTACTTGTTATGCTTGGATTTGGCCCTGCACAAGTGTATACAGGTGCGATGTCAATATTTTTAAATTTCTCAAGTAGTTTCTGAGCAGGTATTTTATTTCTTCCTGTTTTTACAGTCGTTTGTTTTGGTGGTGTCGGTGGCCCACGCTGCCACAAAACACATTGTGTGGCACGGAACGTATTTTTTCCATCTACAGTCTCCTCTAAAACATCGATGTTGTCAAATGATGAAAGTATTATACGACCAGGTGTGTATGGTGATATTCCAGTTGGAATATACATGTAACCATTCTGTTCATATCTACGTAAAATATTATTGGCTATTGATGAGTCAATTCTACGGAGTGTATCAATTCCAACAGTATGACCCGCTGCATGTAAGATGTTTACCATTTTTTTCTGAACGAGTAGCCTGGTGAAGAGGCAGACCAGGGCCCACGAGCTTTGGTGTAAGTTTTCTACTTTTAGAGGCAGTGTGGACTATATCTTGAGCAATGCTACATATTCTTACTTTCAAATAATTATCTGGTTCTTCTAATTTAAGGATATACATCTCACCAAATAAAACACTTAAGAAAAGACAGAGACTATTTGGTATAACATCTGAAACATGATCCATGTCGATACCACGCCAACTAGTATCATGACTTGTTGAATCTTTTAGATCCGCTCGCAATTGAAGAGCAGTGTGAAATATTGTATCAGGTGTCAACTTAGAGAGTGAGGAATCATCTGAATGATCTATTGCAATAGTCTTCTTTGAGGTTTTTGATAGACCAATATTTTGTTTTTCTTTTTTATGACATTTAACACGAAAAAAAAGGTTTGTCAACAACCCCCAGTGACGTTCTATGGTATATAATGGGCATGGTGAAGATGTATGTTTGCTTGTAACAAACAATTTTCATATGTTGAAATTATATCTAAACATCAAAATGACGATTTTAAAAAATAATAATAAATTAAAAAAATCTGCTATAATGTTTATTGTCAAAATCGTGTTCCTTGACCCCGAAAACATTATATTACACACCAAAATCGTTAGAATGGAATACATATTGACAAAGTTATAAGGATTTACATCAAATAATAGCGCCAGTTGGCGGTCATTTTGTTTTCGCTAATTTAGAAACCTAGGCTAGACGGCATTCCTGGGTTAATAAACTACATGTCTGTGTTGTTGGTTTGCTTGTAACAAACAATTGCCATCTATTAATTTGATGAGATATCACATCTTGGCTGGCTGACTACTAGCTTTAAGCATAATTCAGCTTATAAAGTTAGCTGGTACGTTCACTAATTCATCGGTACACGCCTGTTAGTGAACGAGTGAGTAGCGAGTGGCACCACGCTAGGAGTGAAGATAGCACGTGAAAGCATAAAAATAAATAATCAACAATCAGTTGTTCTATGAATTGTTTAAATGACACTTACTATTCTTTTCTGAAAACAATCAGCATGATGAATTATGCATGTTGGGAGTGAAAGTCAAAAAAGTTACAGTCTGAATAAATCAAAGGTGCATATCACAGAAGGGGCGGATTTAATTCTTTTTTTGATGAAGTTACTGTGTTATATCATCGTATACACCAGAATAATATACACAGATATACGTTGGCTGTGCATATTATTGTAGCTTTTTGCAAATAGACGAGCTGAAACAAGGAATCTTGATGTAGGGAAAACTCAAATATTGGAAAACAGTCAGAAATATTGGCTAATGTCTCCCATTATCCAAACAATAATAAGATGCCATAATAAATGCTGAGTATTCTCAGCATTTAGAAGTATGACGCGGTAGGAGTCTTAAAAATTATTCTGTCATTTTTATTGCGAAACCACGCTGATGAATTCAGCCGATGTTGGTGTACTTGCAGGTTTGGATTTTTTAAATAATAACAACAAATACTTTTCGCCCACTTGAAGTTGTGTCTCGCTACTGCGATCCGCAACTTCAAGTTTCTGTATTTGTTTAATTTCTGACCAAGCATATGCAAATCTTGATATTGAAAAGCTCATTTCGTTCCAATTTAAAATAACAGTGATTTGAAAGTTACTACAAACAGCCTTAAGAGGACTATAGTCGGGATTGGCGGTGTAGGTATATTAATAATAACAAGGCATTTCTAATGAATACACAAATCGTTGTTTCCAACCATCCAGGATGGTTGGAAACAACGATTTGTGTATTCCATCCATAACACCTAGAACATATCGGTCTGTTCCATTAAACATCAGTACAGCGCTGGGGAGAGTGGGGGTGGGAGGACGATGTACGATGTCTCTCAGGGATGCCGCAAATTCCAATATACAACTACGATGTACTGCGATTGTTTGACGTGCAACTAATCCCCAGACAAAATTGCTTATATAAATTAGACTACCTCGGTATAGCCCCGGTGGCTGAAACAGGTCTCACACAGATAGACATCATACAAAGTCGTGAGACATTTTTTTAGCTCGTATCTAAGACTTGATCTCGAATATTCAGATCCAAATTAGCTTTTTTAGAACCAGTAACATTTCAGCTAGGACGTCGCATGCTCAGCTCATTTTCCGCACAGTCATTAAAAAGTTATGGGCATTTTTCTGACCTCGGGGTCGAGATCTCTCTCAGTCACCGCTATGTTGAAAAACGTTGATTTTTGGGGTAAAGCGCATACAGCAATCCACAGCCTCGAAGAGGACGTCATGGCTAGCACCGGTGGTGGATTGACTGCATCCCAGCAAACACGATACATTGAGCCAATGTTGGGGCTGATGTTGGGGCGGCGTCGTAGACGCTGGGCCAACATCAGCCCAGCATTGGCTCAATGTATCGTGTTTTCTGGTTGTGCACCGGGGCTAAACCAGGATGTATGGTGCCGGTGTAATGTGGAGGACATATTTCCTTGCTAATTCCCACACTTCCATCCTTATCCCAAGACTACCCCGAGCTCATTCATCAGTCTTTGATGTGTCAACTCCCCCGTTTTGTTGTGGCTCAGAGGTCCCCTGCAATAACAGCGCTGACGCCAACCACCGTCTGAGGCCTTTGGAGTAGATCACTCACTCACAATAGTGACACAGTCAGGCGGTAGCGAAGTTAGAAATCAACTTGTCTCTTTATTTCACATAGTGGGGATCCGTTTATATTGAGACACTTTAAAAAAACCATGTCCTGTGGGTGATGTATCAGAGATAATGACTACGTTTGCTTTTGACATGATAATAGCTATACTAGTACATAATAATATACCAAGTAAATTATTCAATCATGTTATTGTGGGAACAGTGCTTAATTAAAATTTAATGTTGGTGTTAAATCGCCCCAATATACATAGTCAAGGTGGTGTATAAGTAGCTGATATGTACCTTACTTATAGAACATTTTAACAGTGGGTCTGAATCTGAGTCAAATCGATTGATTATTAATAAGTTCATGCATTAAGCATTCAGTACTAATACAGTAAGATACTATCATAGATATAATAATAGTAGTGTTAATAGTAGTGTTAATCTACCTAATTTTTTCCGTGTATATCATGGTATACTGCACCTAGAATTGTGTAAAATGGATCAGCGACCATTAAATATTTTCTAAACTTGTATATATAGATGATGGCGTGTAAATTAGACCAGTGGTTCAAATTACACACACCTGTGTGGTTCAATATATATGCACAAATGTTATACAAATGTTATACAAATGTTTTGTATTTGCTGGGATGTCAATAAATTCTGTTTCTATTTGTATTTTACCCAGTCAGGATTGCTACAATAGTCAGCGAACGCTAACAGTTTTGACTAAAGTGAAAAGACTAAAGAAAACATGATAAAAACATTTATCTGATTTCTACTAAATTGAATTTAAGATATATGCCTACTAAATTATACTTTCAATATGCATTATGCTTCCAATATTATTAGACGAACAACTAACTTGCTAATATTCACATTCATTCATTCATACATCATTATTATTTGAATATACTTATATTACCGTACATTCACCCTGATAATATCGTAACATGGATCTTTTTTTTTCGGTAAAGAACCCCGCAATCTCGATGGCAATCTCGACCAATCCGAAGCCAATTATTTATCGTAATACTGGACATTAGACGTTAGACATTCTCCATTATATGTGGTTTATTTCGGAATTGACAATAATTTTTATTATAATAACACACTAAGCGCTAGCCAGGATCAGACAGAACAGCTATTTAGAAAATTCGATGTCCCCCGCCTGACAAGATTATTGATCTGCCGCTTGTACCAACTTTTTTGATGCCAAGTGAGTGTATCACGAGGGAGAATTAAGGATTTAGTCGAGAAGCCTTCAATCTCAGTAAATGTCTCCAGGTCTGTACAACGCACAACCATTTGGACATTCATCGAGAGGAATGGGAACATTACGAGGAACTAAAAAAGTCACAGCCTTACCCTCACAGATTCTGCGTGTTCACATCGTGGAAGAATTATTCTCACACAAGACCGATCTTTAACCGTCAGATTCTGACGTCTAAAATCAATCCCCGCACTGAGAGATTAAAACATTTATGATGGCCGTAGACCCATGATATATGTATTCAAATTAAGCGGAAACACATTTATGATGATTTCAAATTTAAAAAAACCTTTGGTCAATTGGCTTATATTTAAGAATTAAATATAAGATTTAACACGCGCGGATCACAACCGTGTTAAATTTTGGGCTGGCCCACCGTCCTGAGAGGACATGCTTGCTCAATTTGATGCTGGTCAACAATATATTTCTTAATAGTTAAAAAAATCGTTACAAATAAGAAAAAATATGCTCAGCCTAAAGAAGGACAAAACCAAGTTTAGGACACCAGCTCTAGCTGATGGACCGCTCTATCAACATAAGCATTGTGCACATTGGCAGTATTTAGAAATTGTCTACTTGACCTGTTGACATAGGCATTAGTACTTAAGTCTGTGTCATCACTCATGCCAAAAGTTGTCAGTCACTGAAGTTAAATGTTTATTACAGTGTAGACCATATATTGAATATAGCTAGTAATTTGAGGCTCTTTGATTATGAATATGATCAGCGAAGTAATGTCATTTGATATACGAATTACACTTTATTTTACTTAAACAGTAATTCATACTTCACAAGATATGTGTGCAGCAAAATTTAATACTATATAAAATGTTGAAATTGTACAGAAATATAAATATTTGGGTATGGTCTTAGAGGAACACTTGGAGTTGTTAAAGAGCTGATAATGGCTGTCAAAATATGGCCAATACAAACTATTTACATCCTACTGGAACGACCTGTGCACAAATATCATACTTCTTTCCATTGCAAAGTTCCTAACATGGTATGCCACGCATGGTAGGTTTACCTTTTGAACATCCGGAGTCTGCGCATTGACCTGTTTGCTCAGCACTTGAACGAGGCTGGTCGTAACCTCGCAGCAGACAGCATTTAAATGGGCTAGATGATAGCCAGCGGAATCTAAACAACCGGGGCCGATTCAGGCCCGTCCGGCGTCATTGACTTTGTGATTTGCACTGATCCCGGCCTTTGGAAAGGGAAGATTCCAGCGTGAAAGCTGACTTTTGTGGCTGCACCACAAATCATTATTATTGGCCCACTTGCGCGGATTATCAGTTTACGTCCCTTGTCCCGCTCCCCGGTAAACACAAAACATTTGTAAAATATTTTACAATGTTGGACCAACGTCGAAGACGTTGGGCCAACGTTGTACAAATGTTTTACATATGTTTTGTGCTTAAAGGGTAACTCTCAACCCACCCCCCCTCCCTTGCCGCTATGGAAATTACCGATCCCTAGGATCCAGATTTGTTACGTCACATGCCGTTGACTAAATAAAAGGCTGGCTGACGTTGCCCAGGCGATAAAAAAACGCCTGGTGCTTTTTTGATGGGTTGTTTTGGTGATCATGGGCTCATCATACTCGATACATTTACGTTGAAAGGTTGCATCTGCGACTTAACCCTTTCACAACTAATTTTAATCCTTTTCATCAGCCGATAAAATCACAGTTATCGGGAGCGAAATGTGTGCATAATCATCAATATTTGCAAATGTTTCATCTCAAATTAAACAAAAATGAATAATTTTCAGCCGCTTGATTTTGTGGGTAGCGGTAGCGACGCACAAAATCAAACGGCTGAAAATTTAAATTTATTTAATTTAGCGGTTTAATGGTTACCAAAGTGTCAGATGTACCCTTTCAACTCCCGACAGAAGACCACTCAGTTGGTGCCCTGCTCACGTTAATCTAGAACATACACCAGAAACAAGTTTAGATGAAACATATTATGCCCAGAATGGACAAATGAAGATATTCATAGATCCACAAATCGCCGTGATGGTATTAAAAGTCATAACAGATACGATCATTACTAAATATTGTGATATAGTACTATCTGGTACAAAAGATTTCGAACGCAATAACATGTGAGATGCAATTCATGCAATTACATTTGCTCAGAGATTATATTAACGCGATATTCTTATCATTGCATTTATGGATGGTGGTGTTCAGTCTGTAAATAGCCACAGTGTAGTCGGTGTAAAATATCTGTCTCAAATTATTTCAGATAAATAGTGGTGTAAATCTGGAAATAATTATTATACAAGAACCATGTCACGCTCAATAGATACTACACAATAAAAACCTTATAGCATTTGCCTCAATATATTTATAAGTGAAATGAATACACCATAATCCGACATCGGGTTTGAAAGAGTGTATCTGCCACTTCACAAAGTGGCAGATACACCCTTTCATATCAAGGTCACAAATAATGTCGTACAACGCCAGAAGATGGTAACTGTTTACTTGTAATATTGCATTTTGACATTACAGGACATAATTCATCTATACACGAAGGATAAAATATATCGTAATAACCGATGTGTGTTTAAATTAACTATATTATTTCCTAAACATAATTACATAAACCAATTGGCTGTTTCTATAAATAACTTTTTTGAGACTCAATTTTCTCACATGCATTTTGTCTTGATTTTATCAAGACAATAATATATATTATTGTTTTTCTTTTCTTTTAGGCTATGCCTTTTTTGTATTTTTACAGTCAAGATATAACTTGGGTGAGCAGTGAGGTAGCAGCTTGACTACACCACCCCCCCCCTCTGTCAGGATGATATGGATCTATACAACCATGCACGACTACCTCTGAAATGTGAAGGAATCCCCAAAAAGCTGCATTGCAATGCCAAACACACTAACCGCTTACCTGTTAAGTGAACGCTTACTGCTTTTCGCATGTTGGCGGCAGTGTAGTTTTTGTGTGCTTCAATTTGAGACTGACCCTTTAACCGCCAAATTATTTATTTGGAATTTTCACCCATTTGAAGTTTTGTCTCGCTGATGCAATCCACAACATTAAGTGAATGAAAATTATTCAGATTTGACAAAATGACTGTCAACGATTTTGAAAAATCGTATTGATTAAGGTCACGTTTTATATTCAACGTGTTTGTAAACAGGTATTGGGTGTGCTTATAGAAACAAAACGAGCATAATCGGGACCGGTGGCTAAAGGGCTACATGTATATTAAGTATGTTGATAGCAAAAGTGATCTTTGCTCTAACCGATCGCCAGTATTCAAGCCACACCCATATATTCGGTTGTCATCCATCAAAGTGATTAAGATCCAGAGTTAAATCCTTTGATATCAAGACTTTTTCGCTTTGAAGAGTCCATTCCGTGACAGATGCTAGAAACCAGGACATTATTATTCTTAATAAATATATTTCTTTAAAAAAAGAAATCTTTGATAAAAACGGCCTTTGATAAAAAACCCGTGTAAAACCCTTGTAATAGCCAGAATCTCATACGCTATGGTCATGCCGAATTGGTGACTTGTTTTGAAAGTGTAATTTTCAATGACCTATATATATGTGCTGGAAGAGTAGTAGTCGTTTGACTTAACTGTAAGTTTGTTTGCCTATCATTACCTCAACTTTGAAGAAAATATAATCCTGTTTTGTCTGATCAATCATTTTTGTTGTAAATATATCTCTTGTGAAGACTCTGTGATTTTACTAAACGAGCCATCATGTATTATATACCTGTACATAGACCTATATATCTATGACAAATAATTTAGTAATTATATTTATTTATGACAATGAAACATTTTCCTGTCATCTTCCGGCCGAAGTATTCTATTCCCTAATTTAAATAAGAACTGAATGCCGGTGTTGATGGGCTCATCTCGTCATTTCACAGGTTGAGCCACAATTCCAAGGGTCGGGTTTAGAAAATCATGCTTGGTCCCAAAAATGTATAGTGAAGCTATTTGGATATTTCTATCTCGGCAAACACGTCGCGTGTTATAGCCAGGACTAGAATAAGTACGAAAAAAAGATAAAAATAATACAAAAATCAACCAATGCAATGCCGGGTTGAAATGCACAGAAAATATGATCTGCAGTACTTCACTACGACCTACAATATTCAAGCCACACCCCTGTACTCGGTTGTCATCCATCATTGCGATTAGAATCCAGAATTAAATCCTCTGATATTAGTTTTCTTCGCTTTAAAGAGTCCATTATGGGAGTGATGCTTGAAACCAGGACTGTCTGATCCATCATTCTATAATTCAGTTAACCGACTAAATCTATTGCCTTAACCCTTTGAGCGTTAAATACATATAATAAATACAATTTAAATTTTCACCCACTTGAAGTTGTGGGTCGCTACCGCGACCCACAACTTGAAGTTGGTAAAAATTACTGATATTTGCTTAATTTAAAACCAAACATTTGCAAATCTTGCTTTCTAAAGACCCGTTTCATTCCGAATATCAGTGATTTTTATCAACTGACAAAACAAATATAAAACGACTTTAGTCGCGCTTAGCGGCTTAGGAGTTTAGCTGGCATAAGTTGAAGGTGCGCTGATGGGTGATGACTATAGGATAAATATAGGATAAAATAAAACGTGATATCCCGAAAAACACAAGACCTATGCTGGTTTATTGTTGGGCCACCGCCTGTGACGGTGGCCCAACAATAACCCTATCAACGCTGAAATATTTCTGTATAAACCATGGAGACCATTTGTTTTTCAATTTGAAATCATCACAAATGTCTTCGTAGCTCTTTCCGCTTCGTTTGAATACCTATGCTATGGGTGTACGGCCGTTATAAATATTTCAGTTCTTTCAGTGCGGGGACCGTCTTTTGACGTCAAATTCTGACGTCTAATGTCGTCGATCCCCACGCCGAAATAAAATGGTTGAACGAACATTGGGTGAACGTCTCATTGTTGACGGGATCCCGCTATCCCCTTCATCTTCGAGATCCTTCACGTGTGATCCATAATGATCATGTCACCTCATTTCCTCCGTCGTGAATGGATGTCTGTTTTATGTTTTGAGACGCGGTACTCACGTATCTGTTATAAAATCCCACTCACGATTCTGCTATTTCATAAAGTATATATGTTATTAAAAGTATTGAGCACCAGTAACGCTTAAACTAATGTACTGAAGTAAACAAATAACCACACAGTCATCAATTAATTAAAAGGCGTATGTGTTATAATAGTGAACTGATGAGATCTCCCTCTCTAATACTTTCTTTACATTACCAAAAACCATGATATTAATTGCGTACAACGGGCTGATGGATTGCTTTATAATATAATTTTCACTTCAACGTCGCTTTGACTGATTGTCTTTAATATAATCAAATATTAGATGTCCAGTAAGAAAAAAATATTTTCTTTTGGAGAATATATTATCCTAACCTGAAAAATATCCTGAGTTATATTTTAAAACACGCATGGTTTTAAAATCACTGAAAAACTTACTGTCGTACCTAGCGTGCAAAGGGTTAACAGTCACGGTCTGCCACCCATGCCACACAAACCCTGACACACAGGGCATCATAGTGACAAACACAAGTGTTCTGGTGCACTTTGTTAACTGATATAGGTGAGCAGCATTAACCCTTACAGCGCAGGGATCGACTTTTGACGTCAGGATCTGACGTCTGCAGACGTCAGATTCTGACGTCTAAAGTCTTTTCCCGCACTGAAGGAAATAAGATATCTATAATGGTCATAGACCCATAACAAAGGTGCATTGTATTCAAATGAAGCGGTAAGAGCTAACTATGACATTTATGATTCAAATAAGAACATTTGGTCTCCATGGTTCACACAAAAATATTTCAGCGTTTTGTGGTTGATGCTTCTGTGTCATCACACTGAATATTTTGCAGTAGATTTTGCAGTAGACCACACTGGTTTCTATAGAGCACCACATGTTCCATGAATTTGTAAATCTTGGAGCATAATGTGCACCCAAGATGACCAGAATACACCCTACTGATCCGAATAAGCGACTGTTGAAGGTATTTTGAAAATGAGGAGCAGATTTTATTTGATCATCAAATTCCAATTAACCATAAACATGTAAATGAAAAGGAAGACAAAAAAATCATTTGTGATAGTGCATAGTTTCTCCATCTTCGCTAACAAGTTATCTTACCCACGATCCCACAGGGAAACATTTTGCTGTATCGAGTCTAGCGTTCAACTATAGTGTATTTTAAATGGCAAATAGCAAAATACCTTAAATATTGCGCGCGCTGAGTGCGTCTCAAGACCGGTCAATTAGACAGCCCCTGACAGCTGCCTGAGAGCAAAGCTTACTTGTTTCCGTTGTTATGATAGTTCAGTTCAGTTCATTTCAGTAAATTTATTTGACATATAAAGATATAGAAAAGTTGTAGAAATTATCTGTGACCCTTCAATAAATCTGAAACATCCAATGAGGTTTGAATCTCAGACACACCCCCAAAATGCCCAAAATGCCCACAGAGACAGATATAGTACTCGATACGCCCAGGCTCCGGCAGCAGCATTCGCGTGAGACTGGCCAAGGGAAGATGAGTTCGTGAAGCATTCCGGCTTGTGACTGCTTGAGCCTCACAAAGGTTCGTACGACCTATATGTTCCTGCAACTTATTGGTGTCGCAAGCATTAGTGTGGCATCCGCACAGAAAAAATTAGGAGCTCTACAGCCATCGTATACGTTGAGAAATCACTTTATGTTCGCAAGTGCGTCTCATATTGTTCTTGCGGATTAAACAGCAGCTGTACCAGCAACTTAAAAACGGGAGCGAAAGCCACTTTCTCACGACTGCTTTGAGAGATCCACAAGAAATGCTGCTGAAATCGTTGATACGGAGGTTGGATAGCATTCATTGTGACCGGGCTTTTTACCACGAACATTGCGGGTGCCCTTTCAAAAAATTGGTATTGATAATGACGATAAATTTGTACGGAACAAATACCTTCTAGCGTTTTAATTCAGAAGAGTGACCTGTCTATGTTCGCTTTCATCACCACATATCCGGCATTCATGGTTAAACTGTGGCTCAGTGCCTATCGCGTCGGGCCAACCATCAACCACACTTCCTCCAATGCATAGGGTGAGCTGATGTATGATTTTTATTGATCAGATGTTTTCACGTAGTTGACACGATCCCAATGTATGTTCAATACTGGGCCAACGCCGCCGGCGTTGGCCCAGTATTGAACAGACATTTGTCCGGCATCGCGCACCGTTCCGATGACGTGTTTTTTGCACAGACAGCCGGGGAAGCTTCTGGCGATATTACAGGAAATTGCACATCAGACGCCATTTTAGTTCCTCCTCTCCCGCCCTCGTGATTCACCGCCAAATGGCTATTTACTCGTCAATCTCTGCTGCAGAGTGAGACCCATTAGCTCGAGCCGGTTCAGGTGGCCGACTTGTCTCCGGACGAGTGTTTGCGCATGACGAACTCGCCACGCTTTTATCTGTTTTTTAATTCTCTCATCGATGATGCGGTAATATTCACCAAGGAGCATGTATAACCCCCTTGATATTTACCATTGAATAGTCGCCTGTCATAGTGTATTCGAGATTATTCGCCTTCGGGAATAAAATAATATGCCGTGGAAAAAAATAATAGAATTTGTGATATCAAATATACTAAACGCACCGGTAAATATAACATAATTTCAAAATCTTAATTTTTTGCTATCATTCTTATTTCTGCAAATCACATACCCTCTGTTTATATTATCGAAGTAATGCATATTTATTAGCTCATAGAGTGCGGGGCTCGACGTTAGACGTCAGAATCTGACGTCTGTAGACGTCAGATTCTGACGTCTAACGTCGATCCCCGCACTGTATGAGTAAACATATTTATACTGATCATAAATCCATAACATAGGTATTTAAATGAAGCAGAAAGAGCTAACTAAAACATTTATAAGGATTTCGAATTGAATAAAACACTTTGGTTTCCATGGTTTAATATACAAATATTTAGCGTTTTAATAAAGAACGTCAATTCAGCCCATTTTTATGAGCCCGTCTACTATGTTGATGGCATAGGCCTACTCACATACGACTGTTGGTGCGTTTAGTGAGTTCTATATTACAAAATTATGCTATTATTTGTTTCAAAGTACGGAATATTTTTTTATTCTCAAAAGGTAACAACAAGGTAAAAAGGTAACAAGGTAATTTATTCAGGATCCCGTAGGACATGAGATGCCAGGTGTGCGATACAGGGTGAGTAAATATAACATACCTGTGACAAGGGCATGCCAATCGTTATTAATTCAAACCATTCATTACGTTATTTATAATAATAAAAAGTTGTGCTAGGTGATACAATAACTCAATTGATTGATTGATTGATTGATTGATTGATTGATTGATTGATTGATTGATTGATTGATTGATTGATTGATTGATTGATTGATTGATTGATTGATTGATTGATTGATTGATTGATTGATTGATTGATTGATTGATTGATTGATTGATTGATTGATTGATTGATTGATTGATTGATTGATTGATTGATTGATTGATTGATTGATTGATTGATTGATTGATTGATTGATTGATTGATTGATTGAATACTATGTGAAAGTTTATTAATATACTGCGTCGCAATTACTTGATTTTGTTTCCTTCCTATCAGACGGTGTGTGATAGAAAACAGATATGGCGGGCCCTGGGTTTTGTTTTCCTTGTTTTATGTTTCCTCTCATGTGATAATAAATTTTCAGAATTCAATATTTCTTAAAAGTGGACATGACGTCATAATCTAATGAAAAAATAATCGATAAAAATTAAAAAGCAAACCGTGCGCATTTGTCTTTATCAGCAGAAGACAGCAGCGGGCTGTGCATTTTACTAAAAAATATTGATCTGGTTGCGATTGAACATGTTAATTCCAGGCGTATTGAACGTAGTTTTATTTGAATTATTAGACTATAGTAAATGATACATATGATACAATGACACAAAACCAATCTGTTAATCTAGAAAAGGGTAATATTTCCAATATATCTGGATAGGAAACTATGATAGCAGCACTACGTCATCAGATTTATGGATCTGTACGAGCTGACATTTCAACCCCTTCAAATTTCCAGCAGCTAAAGTGACTTGTATGGCGAATGTGCCACCGGCATTGTTTAAGAGTTGGGCCAACGTCTTCGACGTTAGCCCAACCCTGAAACAATACCGTGGCACTGCCAGGCCCGGGTCCGTACCGCGCGACCTGTTTTTTATCCCTGTCTAAATCATTCGGTTTACATCTTGAGTGTCACACTCTCCTTATAGAATCAACTTCGACGAGCACTCCTCCCTAATGGGTTTAGCGTGTTCTTCATAAATTTTCCACTAGAAAGACCATCAAAATGTGGTCATTTTTTCGCAACAGAGAGAAGTCTTCAGTTGCACGTGGTTTGCGTTCATCGTGTTCAAGGGTTTCGACTTTCACTTCCACGTACGCTGGAAGTAGCATTGCTAACCGAACACAGATCCTAGTAAATTGGAAAACTAGCTTTAAATAAGAAAAATATTAGAAGGATAAAGGGCTACAGTGCTGCAACAACCAGAAAATTATAAATGTACAATCACCGTGTCCACATACATTTAAGAATAAAATATTGTGATTATGCCGAATGAGATGTTTTAGAAATAGGGCTGAATGAACAGTGTTCAACGGTAGACATTGTGTCTTTTTAATATACTAGCGTGTTATTATGTGTAAATTTAACCCTTTCTGCGCGGGGATCGACCTTAGACGTCAGAATCTGACGTCTAAAGACGTCAGATTCTGACGTCTAAGGTCGATCTCCGCACTGATAGAATTAGAAAAATCATTATAATGGCCGTAAACCCATAAAACATTGGTATTCAAATGAAGCGGGAACAGCTAACTAAGACATTTATGATGATTTCAAATTGGATTACCCCTTTGGTCCCTATGATTTATACAAAAAATATTTCAGCGTTGTAAGGGTAAAGCCTGAATGCAGCGTCCTCAAAATATCCTTGACCATGGCGAGGCAAGTGTTGAGATCGATAGGAGGTGATGGTGGTCATTCTATCCGCGACCTTATTTAAAATAGATCCATACTGGGATGACCTGTGTCCCCAGTTACACCGTGTCATCCTCTTAGGTTTAAAGGGTGTATCTGCCACTTTGTAGAGTGGCAGATACGACCCTTTAAACCTAAGGGTGAACCAAGTGGAATCCTAACAAAACCGGTCGTATGTCAGATGCATGTCCATTCCAAGATCATATAACCGAATATAGACACTTACACTTGGCATGATATTGTGCTGTGATTGGTATTTTACAGTTCCGCGGCTTATTCCTATGACATTATTCCTCAGATTTACTACAGGGCAGTGATCACTGCAGTAACAGTGCTTGTCCTTTCCCAGTAAACACAAAACTTTTTTATAACATTTGTACAATGTTGGAGCAACGTCGAAGACGTTGGGCCGACGTTGTACAAATGGTATAAAAATGTTTTTTGTTTGTGGGGTTGTACCCTCATTATATGTTACGCTAAATACCTAGATAATAGGCAATATTTTTGTCTGGATTGTGGTCAATTTGGTATTTAAATTGTAGCTTTCCTGACGCGTAGTTTTATTTCTACGGCGGCTGACCAACAAAATGATTTCAAATAGACCATGGGCGTGTCAGCGTGAATAAAATAATATTATTTCATGTCATTGTGATTGAGCAAGTGAACACAAAATTATATTATAGAAGAGTAGACCATTGATATATCATAGATATACATAATCAATAGTTGTGACGACTATTATAAATAGTTCATGACTAGCTTCATTATTTAGCAGATTAAAAGGTTGATGGCAATGACATTTACTTGGGTAGCATGATTGGGTCCAAGTCTTGTATTCTACCCCGAAGAGTTGGATCAGCCTGTCACATGACGAGATCGGCCAATCAGCACCGTCATTCAGTTGTTATTTAAATTAAGGGATAGGATACTAGACTTGGGCCCATGATTGATTAACACGTTGCTTGTGCCATTACTGATGCCATGCAAAAGAACATGAACAATAAATTCAGATTAATTGTTGAGCAAAAAAAATCATATAATATACTCCTACGCCACTTCGTTGTGAATTTTACTCGTTATTCTTAGTGTATGCATATTTATATTTTTTTAAGTTGTGCTAGTGAATGGAAAATCCACATCTGAAATGCGTAACGATTTTCAACACAATTTGTTTGTTTATGTTGGTCAGCTGGCCGCTAAAGCAGCCCAACAAACACGAGGCATTCCCCAATGCCGTTTCAATTTTGGCCCACCGTCTTAGACGCTGACCCAACATTGGAGCAGCAATGGATGAATGCTACGTGTTTGCCGGGGAGATTCATGAGCCTCCCCTTAAAAACTAATAGCTCATGATAATATCACGACACTAATCAAAAGCTTTTCAATAGATTATATAAATTTATTTTAGGAATGATCAAGTGATTAGTCACACTCAAACGAAGAAGAGTCGAATATCAGCAATTTAACTCTTTAACCCTTTAACCGCCGGTGCCACATATGTTCGGGTTTTCATTTTTTATTAGCACATTAAGTAGGCCCTACCACCTTTTAAACATGTTAAAGATAAAATGTGACGTCAATCAGCAATATTTAAAAACAGTTGACCTCCATTTTGTCAAATCTGAATAATTTTCACTCACTTGAAGTTGTGGATCGCGTCAGCGAGACACAACATCAAGTGAGAGAAAATTCAAATTGAATAATTTGGCGGTGAAAGGGTTAACCCAAATTATTCAATTGTAATCTTCTTTGAAGTTGTGTATCACTTACGCGATTCACAACTAAAAATATTCAGATTTCACAAAATGTAGGTGGAATATTTTCAAATCTTGCTGATTGACGTCATTGTTTTATATTTTGCATGTTTAAAAAGTTAATGTGCTAGTAAAAAAAGCAAAACAAGAATATAATCGTGATCGGTGGTTAAAAGGGCAAACATGTTGACCTCACCTAGACCTCCACGGTACAAGTTACTGCCCTGGAAGATCTACCACCAAACTCCATATACCTTGTGTTTGTATAGCTGGGGATCATCCGAATAGCTATGTAATTTCAATCAAATTAATTAAATTGCATCTCCTATCTAATTTCACACGTTAAGAACAACATAAAATAATAAAAAAAACATTGTTTCGTAGCTGAAATGAAATACTTTTGGTGTTGAACCTGCAACGTAATACTTGAAAAATCAGAAATACCCAAGCGTGACTAATCAGGCATGTTATGTTACCCGGTATGACTGGGCCGCCTAACTCATTTACTGGGCGAGGCCCAGTCACACTGACCACCATTTTGTTTCCACAGCCAGCTGTGTAAAAACGACACTCGCGCTGCCTATAAAAAACTCGGATGCCATAAAATTGAGACGAATATTTCAAGTGCCTACGAACACTAGGCCATTTTCAACAGGCCTGAACTTTCTATCGTATCAGAACTAATACATTTAAAAATGGAGGTCACTGTGTCAGAGCCTTGCGATGTCATCAGGGTAATGTTATGTTATGTTCAGGTTTCAATTAACAATATAATAGTGGACTTCTTTGAGATAACGGCACGTGGCATAAATGTTAATTGTTCAATATGTGTCAACTATTCTATAGCATAATGACGTTATCATCTGGGAATCATTTCTTGTGAAAGTTACTAACATTATGTAGCCCCCTACCCCACAAAAAAAAATGTTGAAGTGCCTAAATCAGAACAATAGGCCTACTAGGCTTAATGGCGTTTCCCTTCTAAGGACACAAACGTATTCGAGGATAATAATGTAAAAATAACATTCAATTTGTGATATTCGAAGTGCATTTTTGGTCGTCGATTTCATTTTGACTCGGCTTTGTGCGTCTATTATTGGAACGACAGTGATGTAAAGTCAAAAGACAGCAGCTGCTCACTTGGAAAGTGAGCAGTTGGTGCTTTTTGTCTTTGCACTGTTAAGTTTATCAAATTGGTGGCAGACGTGATAATGATAACTCTCGGCGTTGATTGGCTCGGCTGTCTGTTCAGGACTGGTCACATGATCACGTTCAGAGGTTCTGACTCGCCCAATTACACCTTTCTCTCCATGCTACCAGAAACAAATTGCCCTCTTTATTCTTTCGTCAGCTGTTTTAAAAAGGTGAGGCTGCAATGAATTGGTTCAATTATTCGAATGGGACAAATCTCGCTAGTAACAGTTTGTCTATTCCTGGATAATTATGCTGATTACTCAGTTGGAATCTAACTCTTAATATCCATATCCACGTGGATTTTGTGACATCGATTGATTTAACTCTTACAACGCTAAATTATTTCTGTTGAAACTTGTTTTTTTTTTCATTTAAAATCATCATAAATGCCTTAGCTAGTCTTTTCCGGTTTATTTGAATACCTATGTTATGGGTCTACGACCATTAGAAATATTTAATTCCTTCTGTGCGGGGATCGTCTTTACACGTCAGAATCTGACGTCTACAGACGTCAGATTCTGACGTAGAAAGACGGTCCGGCACTGACAGAGTTTGAAAAGCAAGCCTGAGAACGGTGGGGGATTCGGAGTGGAAATGATATTTTGGTGCGGATATGTAAGGTGATTCAAATCTTTTAAATACATAACGAGAACCGTGAAGGCAGAGACAAAAATAATTGTAGCATTGCCGTTTTTGCAGCAAACAAGGATACTAGAACATCCTTGAACGAGCGGAACAATGTCCGGCCACCGCTGGAGACGATGACGAAAATACAAAGTTCTTATTTGCATCAACCTGCTATAAATTATGAACGCCTTTTATTATTGATCTCCATAAGTGAACCTCTGCTGTTTAGGACTAAGTCGAGTAGCTGACTCTTGAACGCTGCCACAGTTATTGATTCTATGGCAGCTGTCGGAATTTTATTTATTTATTTATTTATTTCGATTTTTCATGACAATGGTGTTGTACAGCATAAATTACAGAAAATGTTTGCAAGCACAATATATATACAAACAATGCTGAGTTTAAAAAAACCATGCTATGACTGGCAGACAATAACAGGTCTCTGAAGACCTCTTCTAAGATTGCCTACCACATATAATAACAATAACAATAATAACTATTGACATACATTAAACTATGATACATCGTATGTATGAAGTTTATTGAAATAAAATTCCTTTATCTTACTTTTAATAGTAATAGTAATGTTGCTGGAAGCACGAATGCTGTCAGGTAAAATATTCCAAGCTTTTACAATCATATCAAAATACGAATTATAAAATATAGTTGTTTTCACACGGGGTATTTTCAAAAGAATAGAAATAATAAAAATAATAGAATTACAATCAGAATTACTTTGATGCCAAAAATAAATTTATTCCAGTTTGGTGTTAGCTCTGATGTTCTTATAGGCTTGATGGTGCCCACGCAGTCATTGATAGGAATTTCGACAAGCTCATTTATCATTTCGAACGTAAAAATCTAGATTGTGTCCATGCTGTTTTGAAGTCAGCCCAGGTTCTGAATGAGACATGTCCCACTAGCTCTTTGTCTATAATTTTGGGTGACAAATCTTGTTACTAATATTTTTCCTAATTTATCAATGTCGTTTTGTCTAAAGAGGTCCCAAACTGCTGAAGAGTATTTTAAGGATGAAATAGTCAGTCCCCTTTGATTAAGGGGCACATGCCTCCAGGCTTTTCCGAAGTACATAGTACAATTTGCTTTTAAACTTAATTGTTTTAGTGTAAGGCCTCCCATTCCAGGGTCTCTCTAAGGCAGCGAATACAAAGGTATGATGTTGATGAAACCTTGCCTAGTGTTTCGGCTTTTAGGGTGTACTGGAAGTACAGGTTTTTTTCGTTAGTGCACATCCTGGGCATGTTTAGGGTTGAAACACATCCCCCATCGATCTGCCCAGTCCTGTAGCGCAAATAAGTCTCCTGATCTGCTCGACATTTTATCTGGTGATACAAGAGACAGTCATCTACAAAGACACGAATCTGCGAGAAGACCGTGGAATAGAGGTCATTAACATAGGCGAAAAACTGTAGGGTCCGAGAACAGTACCCTGGGGCACACCATACTTCACACGGGCTGACTACTACTATTTTGGTTCTATTGGTCATTTTGAATACAATTTTGAATACAATTAAGCGCATTAAATTAATTTGGCACACACACATGGGATGGATATCGGCGTGTAGTTTGCCGCAGAGTGTCGATCCCCTTTTTTGAAGACAGGAGCAACATTACCCTCTACCAGTCAGTAGAGATTGATAAAAAATAATTTTAAGAAACGGAGATATTTCGTTGGTAGCATCCTCCAGAATCAAATTCGAGAGCTCGTCCAGTCCGGTTGTCTTTCCGCCGCCTAAACCTGCAAATATTTTAGTTGCAAGTTTAGTAATTTCGAATTTAGGCATTTCAGTAAAAACACCCACATCGCATATTATTCGCATAGCAAACAAATGCGCAGCAAAGCAGTGATTACCCAGTATGTCAATTGAAAGAGAAAGTGGTCTCCTTGGATATGAAAGGGTGTATCTGCCACTTTACAAAGTGGCATATACACCCTTTCTTATCCAAGGCGACGATGTTGTAATCCATTACAATAAAGTGGCTCTGAGCTTTCATATGATCTGTTGCACTTGGGTGGTACTGTATTTAAAAATTGTGCTGCCGATTCACACAAATGTTCTAGCCCTGAATGTGTTACAGTCTGCACATGGCAGGTTTATCTAACAGTGGCGGATCCAGATCGGGGAGTCAGATGGGGTCGGGGGACGTCAGGGGGTCCTGACCCATCCCTTTTTAAAAACTGAAATGGCTCAACATTGATCAAAATTACCAAAATATCGGTATTGAACTCATGCGTCAAGTTGAGGCACTGCCCTTGTATATTTTGAGTGTAAAATCCCGATACATGTCAAGTGTCACCGCCACCATAATAATTACACCTACATTTAAATATTTCAATCGGACCCCCCCCCCCCTCTTTTTAAAATTTGTCATCCACCTCTGTCTAATCACCTCAAGCAATTTGTTGTTCAGATATGGATCAAAAACCGTTCTTGAGACAGCATTGTCGTGTAGAATGCAAACGTTTTTGTAATTGTTTTTGACTGAAAATAAAAGACATCGGAATGAGTTTGGGAATATGGAAATATAGCATTACACACACACTGCGTAAATAGTAGCAGAAACCGCTTGGGCTAAACCGGGCTGGGCGGAAATGCAGATCTTTTATGAAAATTGAAGAATTTTTTCAACATTAATTTATGTTATACAAATGTTATGCAAATGTTTCGCGTTTACTAGCATGCACGGCAATCCAACGGCCAGCCGCATTTTGTGACATTACGTGATGTGCCAAACAGAGAACGAATGGAAAAGTGTGTAGACATGAGAGCCATCTGGTGAATAATGCTAATCCAATGTCAGCTTTGGGTGTGTTGTCACTAGGTGGCTGTATATTACTACATGCACAAGTTTGTGCGAAAGCGCTGCTTCACCATTTTTTTTGAAAATATTTTTTCGAGACATATTTCCCTGTAACACAAAGCATTTATATAACATTTGCAAAATATTGGACCGACGTCGAAGACGTTGTGCCAACATTGTATAAATGTTATACAAATATTTTGTGTTTGCTGGGTTACGTTCAGCGCACCGTCCAATCATGCCATCGAGTTGGTAATTTTGAATCACTGGCAATGGCGTCACCAATAAAATTCTCCAGAATATTACAAAATTATATCGTTAAATATTATATAAAAAATATATACAAATTGACTTTTTGGCAATGTTGTAAGATAATGTCACAATAATTTTGCTACTTATAATACTGTAGACATAACGGCTGGCCCCAATGGCTTTTTCCATCCAGTTTTGGCTAAAAACTCGATACCAGGTTCGGTTGAATATTTTTTGAGTCTATCTTTATACGTAAAATTCAGAAAGGTAAGCATATGATAGAGCCTCAATTAAATATGACATGTTACAATACTGACATGGAAGCTCACATACACATACCTTTACACCTGTCTAATTTTCTTCGTGACTAGTGTTTAGATATGTATTTAATAAATTGACGGATAAATTGTTTTGTTTTGCTTAAATTTCATTAAACGAGCATGCCACGAGCAACACAGACACATCAAGTAATGAAGTAAACTGGATAATTTCAGCTACCCATTAAACACAAAACATTTGTATAACATTTATGGAGCGTCGGCCCAACGTCATTCGACGCTGGTTGAACATTGCGTAGGTTATACAAATACGTTGTGCTTACTGGGTGAAAATTACATGAATTCATGAATTTCAACACACAGGAAAGCCAGGCCGCCATTTATCTGTCCACGGGGCTCCTTGTCGGTCACTAGAGGTCGCTTTGTCTGTCATCCGAGTTTACCATGCTCATCAGTCAGTGCGCTCCGTGGTCATCTCATCTCAATGGCGTCCTAAAACACCTGATGGGGAGCCAGGGTCACGGGCAGTGACATCACATTCCCTGACATCCCATAAACATATCCAACGTATAACGTGAACGCTAGCGACCCAGCGTGTCTTTTTTGCCACTATTTATAGTAATAGCAACTACTTTTTATCTGGTTTTGGTGCGGAAAACATTTAGGGGCCTCCCATCATGTATAGTATCACTATCATGTGTAGTTAATTTAATGTTTTTAAAGCATTTGATACTGGTACATATATAATATTTGCACCATTTTCTATTTTATCATAGTATGCATTGTACAAATATAATGTGCTGTTCACTTTTAATGACGCATAAGTCTACACAGACTACTCGTCGTCAATAGATATCTATCATACAAAACATTTGTATAACATTTGTAAATGATGGACCAACGTCGAAGACGTTGGGCCGACGTTTTACAGATGTTTTACAAATTTTTGCGTCTGCTGGAATGAAGTCACTGGAAAAGCTTCTGAAAATGAATTACAAGGAAGGCATTGTTTAAAGGTCACAGCAGCTTCAGGAAGGGGTATCATGCACTCGCTTAAGAAAAAATTGAATTTCCAACGAAGATATAACTATTTTACAGTGGTATGGTTAGAGAACGTTTTTCTAAGCTTATCTAACTATACAGTTGTGGAATGTAGCGATAGAAAGATAATCTATTAAGGTACATATTTAGATTTTTTGAGTGGCTGAAATGCTTACCTTATAATTATTGGTGCAACCAGGAGCCACCAAGGAATAAGAAAATGAAAGAAGCCAACAGTAAAAAGAAACCTACAATGATATGATATGATATGATATGATATGATATGATATGATATGATATGATATAATATGATATGATATGATATGATATGATATGATATGATATGATATGATATGATATGATATGATATGATATGATATGATATGATATCGTGGAGTCCTGCAGACATGCAGATCAGGACGCTTCACAGTCATAACATTTAAGAATACAGGATAACGACGTTAGTTAAACTGTGTATAAGTGTTGCCAAATGTGTGCACCAGCGTTTATTATGCAGTCATCATTTCTTGAAACCCTTCTCACATAGACCACTGTAGAAGCCTATTTTTATTTTAGTGGTTCTGGTGGCGTGATAAATACTGATGAAACAGTGTTCATATAAGTATAGTCGGCCTATTGTACATCCCCTTTCCCCTTTCCCAAACCGTCCCAGTCGTCATATTTCCCGGGTTACAGCAATAGATTTTATTAGATTGAGCAATTAAACAAGGTATTATTTTACAACACATTAACATGTTTATTAAGCGATTGACATAATTATTTAAAAAAAACTGCTGCTTCACTTACTATATCACAAATATTTATCATTTTTGTAGTGAGACATCGTCGCTAAATCATGCCAAATAGTTTTTCACCAGGTGGGGCACTGTTGCGGTAGTGTTTCTGATTCCAGTCAAATGTGTTTGATATACATGTATAACCTACGCCTATTGGTATATTCACTTTCTAGGAATATCAAAGGCAATATAGCGACAACACCTGCGGAGGCAAACAATAGTAACAGCTTACGTTTTAGATGACCAGTTACTACTGCTTACCCTGCGATCTCCGTGTCAGAGCTGGTGGGGGTCGCAGTGTGCCCGAGGCCAGGAATTACTCGTAAAATGTGGGAGCTATTGCCGAATGTTGCCCTTTCTGACAGCTAACTGGTGACCACAGGTGTATGATCCCGGTCATCCCTGATCCCATGACCCGTCCCTCCTCCTCCATCCCCAGGAGGACAGCTAATATTACAGGCCCCGGGAACCCATGTGCTTTCCTCTCGCCTGCCTGCACATCTACACACTTTTGGCTAAAACTCCCGCAGGGCGCGACTGCCGGTAAAACGTTTGCTAGTACCCCCTGGCGAGTATGTGTGATCTACATAGTTCCCATTCATAAAATACCGTTTCCATTCATAAATACATGACTGCATTTGACTTGTGTGATGCTGTAGTCACAAGGTGATTTTTGAGGATAGAAACAGTTCATTTTATAAATAAAATAAAAAAAACTTTAGATTCCATATAGCACAATATCAAATTTCCTGTCAGTCAATAATACCGTAACATAAATTGTGTCAATGTATTTGTTGTAAATTACTCAAAAGTTGAAGTGTTAAATATCGAGTCCGGGGGGCGTATGGAACATCTGGTTTTGCTAAACTCATGCTGACACGCAAAATGAGTTATAATATATTGTCACTATGTGGCCCAGCCTACTATCTGCATAAGGACACCTGCCGTTAAATATTTGTATTTCTGATTGAGACGATTCAGTGTTGTTAAATGCCAGTAATCAAATTGCGTTGAAGTTCTCAAACAAAATGAATAATGAAGGACCAAATGCTATCAAAATATGACCTTCGTATGTTTATATGCAGATATTTATATCAAATGTATTTATAATTATAATTGTAGCAATATTACATGTACTTGAAATGAGTATAGGTGTATGTTTAGTTTTGTTTCAAATAGCATGTTCCCCTTAATTATATATTATTTGCATTAGTATTCAGTAGCCACGAATGTAATAGGCACAATTCTGTAAAATTTAATTTCTGTATAAGTCTGGAGAGATTAATTCATTGTTCTCAGTTTAACATGTCTGACTTGA
Organism: Flabesymbios commensalis; assembly: GCA_964017125.1. Classification (NCBI taxonomy): domain Eukaryota; kingdom Metazoa; phylum Annelida; class Polychaeta; order Terebellida; family Flabelligeridae; genus Flabesymbios; species Flabesymbios commensalis. Next base: position 21,902,815 of record OZ024913.1, on the reverse strand, counting down.
GTGATTCTAATTATAATGAGAAAGATGTGAATATTGTTAGTAAAACATATTGTACGAAAATTTCCCTTTGAATATGTTGAATGGAAAGTTGCATCTTAAACATTTGCACAGGATGATAAAATAAGAAAACAATCAACGCAACTATAGGCTACCAAATATTCCAATATACAAACGCAAGATTTAGGAATAAACAGTTTTTTTGTGTTGAAAATTGTTATATTTTATATCATGTATAGAATTGTCTTATTATTCGATAATTACACTATTTAAAGCAAACATCCATTTATATGAAACATAAATTCATTAATGCATTAGTTAAAAAAGGTATGCGTTGATTTTAAGAGCGAGTTATGCAAGCGAAGCTGGGATTCATTTTTATTCGTTTTAACCAGGAAGCAGAAAATTATCTCATTTGAAACAGGGAGTACGAATTGATATTTTAACCAGGAATTCATTTATTTAAAGAATACTTTTCTATTTAAAGAACCATGATTTTTTTTATTTAAAGATGACTTTTATTGTTTTTGACATATTCATGACTAGTGAAAAAGAAATTCTTCCATGAAATTCTTACATTTGAAGTTAAAATTTCTTCATTTGAAAAAGCAATTATTATATTTGATAAATATAATTCATTAATTTAAGCATGAAGCAGGAATTTTAATTAATTTTATTTGAAGTAAGAATTTATTTATTGGAAAACGTTTATTGACGCTGGAATTCTTCCCTTTAAAACCAAAATGTATGCGTCATTCAGGCATAAATTCCGAAATTTGAAATTAGAGTCTTTTGAAGCAGAATTACTTTATTTCATCAAAATATTCGTTATTTTCACTAATTGAACTTTATCTAAGAGATAGTAGAATAATGAATTTGATCATTGGAGTACATAAAAAATAAATCATCACTGCAGGCTAGCAAGTTAATGTTAATTTGAAACAATATGCTTCCTATAGATCTTTGTATCTGTGTACACAGTTAACCACTAATCTGTATTACACAATCCGTTTCTTGTTGCTAGATCCTGCTTTGCCCAGCCTACATGCAACGTACCAAGCGTGCCCCAGCAAACACGACACATTGACCCAATGCTGGGTTAATGTTGGTCCACGGTCCACGACGCTGGGTCAACATTAGCCCAAAAATTTGGTCAAAATGTCATAATTATGTTCGCTGGGTCAGATCTCCAGACGACATTAACCGTTTAAGCCCTCACGATGCATTGAAGCATCATCATGCATCTCTGAAAACCGACTTAATTTTCCTAGAACCCAGGGTTTTAGAACGAAAATTGCCATGAAACTGGTTTACAAATACGTGGTAATTTTCTTTAATTTTTAAACCACATCAAATCATCTTCATTCACTACAAGTCGAGAATTGCGACAGCAATTCGCGACTTGTAGTGGATGAAGATGACTATGGTGAATTCAGGCCGGAAATGGTTAAGATCACAGAGGCTCTAAGTGTTGCCCTACTGCTGATTGGTGGCACTGCACCACGAGCTCCTGCCTGCAGGCTAGAAACCCACTGCGTGTATATGGCTGGCAGAATTATGGCAGTGAGCTGCAGGCGGTGACATACCTCTCACCTCATTTTTAGAACATATTACACCCACAGCCGATTATCACACCGATATATACCTAAATAAAGACAAGTAGTTAACCCTTGCAGTGCGGGATCGACTACAGACGTCGGATTCTGACGTCTAAAATCGATCCTCGTATTGTAAGAGTAAAACAATGTGGTATTATATAGGTATTCAAGTGAAGTGGAAAGAGCTAGCTAATACATGGATGATGATTTCAAATAAAAAAAAAATCTTTGGTCCCCATGTTTTTTTCGAGTATTTCAGCGCTTTAAGGATTAAAAAATTTCCCAAGCTGTTTGTATTTTGATCCGTTTACATCTGGCATCACCAGCGATATAACAGCTGTAAAGCATAGAACTGTTTGCTTTCTATGTTAGTTTGTTGGTCTTATGTAGGATGATGTTGAGTATACATGCAAAATGTATATGACATCGTAGTAGAGGTGACATGTCAGATAGGAACAACTTTATAAAACCCTTTAACCTTTTATCCGCCGGTCACGATGATAACCGCTCTTTTTTATTTTTTTATTAGCAGATGAACGTGCGGGCATGTCAAAGAGAAAACGTGACATCAATCAGCAAGATTTCAAAAGCGTTGACGTCCATTTGGTCAAAACTGAATAATTTTCACTCACTCGAAGTTATGAATCGCGTCAGCGGGACACGCCTTAATGTGGGTAAAAATTCCAAATAAATAACTTGGCTGCTAAAGGGTTAATCGCCAAGAGCTAAACTTTGCTAAACCAATTTCTTATTGTTATACCTACAATTAGGTGTCTACAATAATTTATATCACAATATCTAACATACATTTTGCAATGCGCTTATCGAAAAACTCTCATGCCAGCGGTTTGCTATACAACACAACAAATCAATAATCTCATTAGTCTAAGGTTATTGTAGGGCATAGACTTATTACATTATTGTGACCGTTTGAAGAATTGATCTAGGCTTATACTGGAAGTTATTTTTATAAATTCAGATTTACACCACATAAATTATGGTTTTGTTTAACTTATCATTGAAGCATCTATAATAAGCCAAAAGGCTTTAAAACAAGATTACAGCAACATCTTCTCTTGTAGGCCTATGCCATGACTTTGAAGAATGTCTCGGTTTATCAGATAATGGCTGGGGGGGGGGGGGGCACCATCTGTAAACGTCAGGTCAAGCATCTTGCATTCGCCAGAGGCGCTGTCTGTCTGATGCGCTGTTCAAAACACAGATAATCGTAATGGTGTGGTTTTATTGCCCGCCCTCAGCACACAGAGGGGTCGTATTAACCTAATTACAACGCTGAAATATTCCTGTCTAAGCCATGCAGTCCAAAGGGTTTTTTATTTTAAATCATCATAAATGTGTTTTTAGCTCTTTTTGATTCATTTGAATACCTACATGTATGTTATGGGTCTAAGACCATTATAGATATTTCAATTCTTTTGGCGCCGGAATCCCCTTATAGACGTCACGACGTCAGATTCTGTCGTCTAAAGTCGGCCCCCGCACTGAAAGGGTTAATACTGTATATATGGAGGATTCGAAAACATGATTAGTCGCCGGCCTTGCTGCTGATTTGGCAACAACAATATTAGTAATATTAGAACACGAATTGCAAATATAATTTGATTTCTACACCACGGCTCTAAACTAAAAATAGATGCTAATCATGACGAAGATCAAATCCCCATCAAAGGTTGGTCGTTGGTGCTGATCGGCTACGAGACAAAACTGGGCTACTCACGTCGTCATCAGGGTACTGATCGGCTACACTTAGACTGATGATCTTTCGTGATCTGTGTCAGTGGCTGAATACACAACACTCGCCCAATGCTGGCTCAATGATGTGCCAACGTCATTGCGACGTTCGCACGTCATTGAGCCAGCGTTGGGCCATGATCTCGCGTTTACATCTGTGACAGACTACCCCATCAGTAGGCCTACGTGGGGAACATCCAGCCTTCCTGATGGGTTACTGCCCCCAGGGTTGCGTGCTCCATGTGGCAGGACCTAGGGGGTCATTAGTATCACGGTGTTCAGTAGGGTGGCACTGTCAGTGGGCGAGCAGCAGCCTATGGTATGCAGGGGTTTAGAAACAGGATTTTTAAATGCACTGGAAAATATATGTAATATATATGTATAGTTTTGCGATAATTAAGTACGTTGTGAGAAGTAGAATGATTTAATTATCAGTGATAATTAAACCCATATTATATTTAAATCAGTACATTTGTCATCAATAGCATAATTAATGCCCTTTCTATATTAAAGCTGCATAACTGTTTTGTTTATTTTATTCAAACGATTAATCCATGGAGAATGGTGTTTTATTTTTTTATTTTACTGCTCTGGTTACTGAGTTATTAAGGATTTAAGTTTGTTGTTTTTTAAAATTGTTGCCCCACCAAAACAAACCTGCTCACAGCGGAGTAAGACATACTATCTATATAATCAGGACATTAAAAGTACCAAGTGGCAGATAACGGTCATCATAGAAAAAAGAGAGGAAGACTTTTAAAATTATCGTTATTTTTTAAGTGATCATAGATACATTTCACAGTACAACGTGTATTGTCTCATATCAGTTAGACATATCTAGAAGTTATTACTTTGTCTGATATGGATGATATCTGCATGTAATGTCATGTTTAATATCGGTATCGGTATGGAGAATGTCACTACCTTGAAAAATAGAACCCTATTTCGGTATGGTGTTTTTAAATGTGGGCCAGCATCATAGCCTTTGGCCCGCCAATAAGACGCTCTCACCAGACCGTGAGAAATTGTACTCGGTACATCAAATTCAGTGATGTATATCATCGTTTTCGCTTTTTGGATTTTCGTGATTTTCTTGAAAAACATTTGCATTTTTTTATTAGGTATCTCATGGACATTTCAAAATATAGTCAAAATGCTACTAGACAATATCAGACTTTATTTTATTTTATCGTTAATTATCACATACAGTGATATACATCGCGCTATGCGGTAAAATAAAATAATATTTAAAAACATCAGACTTTACTGTAACCGATTTTGACCCAGTATCCACCATCTAGATCTGCGGCTGGTTATGAGGGCTCTGTATCTCAGCTAACACGAGGCATTGATCCAATGGCAGAATATTGTCGGCCCATCGTCTGCGGTACTGGCCCAGCAATATGCCGATTCAGTTCAACGTATGTGTTTGCTATAAAGGGGGTGGTTTCGTGCTGGCAAATGTAACATTATATTGGCCCATAACCTCACCGCTATTACATGAATATTGTACACACACCGAATCACTACTTAATAATACTTGATGGTGTACCGCATGGTAAGCTAATTCCGCTACATTTACCCAGTTTTAGTGCATTTATAAGGCCTTTAAAACAATAGCGATACTTGTTTTGTACGTTTTAGGTTATTTTAATCGAAATAAACAAAACAGTGATGCAGCTTTAACATGCGATTACATCATATTGGATAATATAATAATAGACCTCTGTATATTTGTGATGTCAGAATGGATTTATATCACGATATTTACCCAGTAAAGACAAAACATTTCAATAACATTTGTACACTGTTGGACTAACGTTGAAGACGTTGGGCCGACGATGTATAGATGTTATGCCGATATTGTGTGTTTACTGTCTTTTAATAAATATATACCATAGGCAGAAACCAATCATGTGCTTGCTGCGAGCATGCTTTCACATAAACCAAAAACATCAGAGCTTTTGCTCATCGGGATATTATATGAAAATAGCAATGTGGTTCCCCATTATAAGATAAAAAAAGAATACATGACAATGTGTATATCATTATCTTTTCTAAAATTTGTATAGGATGATTGCAATCGATTGAAGGTAAAGATAAAGATTTTCAAACATTATAACTTGTTCAACATGAGGGAATGTCACGTGACCAATGTGAACCATTCGCTGCGGAGCGTGATCATGTGTTCTGTCACGTGGTCCACTTCCACATCAGCCGTGAGATTACCTTGAATACCAGTCTCTTCTATTTTACATTGTGATAACACGGAGCTGTGTGGATTATTTGCTAGTGGCAGGCTCTCACTCAAGTTTTCAGGATTAACTTGCCGAGAGACTCAAACTGTAAGTAATCATAAAAACGGTAATTATTAAGGAGGCTATATCCATATAACATCCTTGTATTGATTCAAGGTTTCAACAAAGTTCAAGCAAAGTAAATCGCACTAAACCTGATCAAATAGTTTGTAGTATATGTTCAGTGGAGCAAATAATTCAATCTTGTTAAGTGTATTTTTCGTAAATATTATTATATCTCGTCGACTTCAAATAAAAATACTAGCTAAGAATGCAGTACCACATTGTTTTAGAAATGTGCAACCATTGCAAGCCTTAATTTACCATTTTCATCTACAAGTCGCAATTCTGGATTTGTAGTGGATAAAGATGGCTTGAAGTGGGTGGTAAGTGAAAAAAATATATCGCTATTATTATATCAGTTCCATAGAAAAAAAATCGTTCTCAAAGTCCTAAAACATTTTTTAGAGATGCAAAATTATGCATTTAATGCATTGTAATGGACTTGGAAATGCTTAGCATCAGACCTAACATATTATAAAGTGACAGGCGCGACTGTTGATCGATGACTTGCCACCCTGAATTTAGTCAGAATGTGGAAATGTAAATTGCGCATTCTAATGGTTTAGTTGTATGTCCCGGGATCGAAGCAAATCCCTTCACCACATATTTTCCACATTCCCTCTGATTTACATGTGTTTGTACTATAATGTCTCCCACTTTGCGTCCTTTCAATTGCAAAGTAGCGATATGTTTTTTGCCCAAATGTCGGCCTACTGAGAAATGTTCTTTTAAACCCAGCCTGTAGGACTTTTCAAAGTGACTGCTAATGATTGGTTTCTAATGTGAAAGCTGATCAGATATTCCTACCGGTGACCATGTTTACATAGGTAACACGATGCACTGAACCAATGGTGTTTTATCATTGGCCCAGCGTCTTCGTTTCCTGGGCCAACATTAAAACAACATTGCTTCAGTGTATCATGTTTACATAAGTGACCAGTGGTCACTCAGTGGACCACAAAATCTCTCCTCTTAGTCGGTGTAAGTGCTGGTAAACTCGCCAGCTGGGACTCCCCAGATAAACAGGCCGGTAAATTGGTCTCCTTGCCAGATGACATGGGAGAGTTTCTGGTTCTCTTAAGGCCATCGTAAACTAATTTACCGTCAGCAATGAGCTCGCGTGATGCACGAATGACTTCAACGGAGCAATAAATGTGGGGGGTTTACACTTTTGTTGCTATTCATTGTCATAGACGTCTTTCGCTTGAAATGAGCAAAATATTATACGTCATATATATTGTACGCAAATTATGCAAATGTCACTCCGTGATATCATTACGCAGTGACATTTGCGTGATTTGCGTTTGAGTACGCTGATAAGATTCAATTATTTCTATAACATGGCGTATAATAGCTTTTTTATTTGAGAGCAGGATGTCTCAAGTTAGCCAATGCATGTATACTGCCGTGCAGAGGCAAAAGGCAGTATCTGCTTACTTTGCAGAGCAGTAGAGTGTCAATGGTTGGAGTCCCTAAAACACTAACTTATTAACCCTTTAACCGCCGCTGCCACATATATTAGCGTTTTAATTTTTTATTGGCACATAAAGTACCACATTTTAAATATGTTAGAGATAATATGTGACATCAACCAGCAAGATTTGAAAAGAGTTGACCTCCATTTTGTCAAATCTGAATAATTTTTACTCACTTGAAGGTGTGGATCGTGCCAGCGAGACACAACTTCAAGTGAGTGAAAAATTCAAATTGAATAATTTGGCGGTTAAAGGGTTAAGCCCATAATATACATCCCGCTCATCATCATCACACGCATACCTTGGTCAACCCTTTAACCACCGGTCCCGATTATATTCGGTTTAATCATTTTTTATTAGCACATTAAGTACCAGCTTTTTAAAACGGTAAAGATAAAAGCAAGATTTGAAAATTATTTACCTTCATTTTGTCAAATATGACTAATTTTTACTCACTTGAAATTTTGGGTCGCGTCAGCGAGACGCAACTTCAAGTGGATAAAGATTCCAGTTGAATAATTAACGGGTCAAAGAGTATATTGTAATTGGTTCGGTTTAGATCACCTCCTATCAAACGATTTTGGAATATTATAAATGAAATGAAATGAGTGGGGGTTTAGACCCCTTTTGTGCACATAGAGGCTAAACTGGGCCAAGAGAATCTCCTGAGGATGTTGTGAAAAATGACGTGACACTACCCTCCAGACACAAGCCATGGCAGTCTGAGGCCGAGCACGCTACCTCCCGACCAGGGAGGCTTCCCACAATAATCAATCTGATATACAACTGTACAATAAATTTTGCTTAAAAACCAAAGTTATTCACATGGTATGTATGAGTATGTGATTAGCTGTGACATTGCGGCCCTGAAAAATAACTGAAATATTGCAGATACAAAGTTGCACATATATACCAGATTCAAATCCTTTGTGTGATAAAACAAAGAAAACCTGACTGCAAGCCATTCCGATAAGACCTGATAATATGAAGCGGCTCCGGGGGCAACTCTGAGATCATCAGTGGTGATGATTGGGGCATACGTTGTGTCTGAGAAAGATAACAGGGATACGCGATACTGGATCTAACAATCCCTATAGATACCAACACGTCATTAACTTGGTCAGTTGTGGCACAATCCTGGGAAAGCGTCTATGGCGCTGGCCCAGGATTGTGCCATCATTTGCTCGACGACTCATGTCACTCGGACATACAGATTTGTACTTCATACTGACTGAAATAATAATATATTATTTGATACCCCTTCTCACATTATATAATATTGACGTTAAACTGTTAGCAAGTTGAATTCGATATTATTGTTACTATTAACACTTAAAATGCATATTAATTATTCTAGTTACAAAATGATGGTTACACAAATAATAAAAAAACACGAACAACTCACGCAAATCAAGAGTAAAAAGCCACGTGTATGACAGAGACATCTGGTGAATGGTTAGTAAAACGATTCTTCTGAGAATGGACCAGACTTTTGATTCACAAGTTTACCGAGCTCCGTGTGATTGGACTGGGATTGGTTTGGTTATAAATTGGTTTACAAGCAAGAAAAACGAATATTCCGTTCTCTTATTTGTTCATTCAATCAGTGTAGAACGTAAACATTTTATTATAAGCAAGTGGTGATTTTCCACGAGCTGTTCACAATACCTTGAAATGTCACAGTAATCATACGAATTTGAGCCATTTTGGGATTAGAGTAGGACCCACCCCGGCCGGCCCAGTGCGTTGGCCCTGTGTTGATCTGATCTTGGGCCAACGTCGTAGACGCTGTGCCGGCTGGGTGGTTTCAGGCGGTGTACCAGCCTCGTGCCAATTTCGGCTGTACCTTTTCGTTTGTACTTTTATAATCACATGCTGCGATGTTTCACCCTCTGTACATAATGTTATTAATGTGTGTATTTGGTACGTTTTTCAATAGAAATTCTGACGCATTTATGTAATGTCAAATAAAAAAAGAAGATTTATTAACAATTATAATTAAAATTAGCTACGCAATTAATTATTTATTTATTGGTTTTAATACTATGTAGAATTGTATTTGTATTGTCTTTACTGTATACCATGTATAACACATGTACTTCAATATGGAGGTGAATAAAGACATATATATATATATATAAGTGGTATTTTGAAAGGAAAGTTTTTACTACCGGTATGAATCTAACGAAGAAAGATCCCAACAGAGAAAAGACGTAAAATCAATGTTGGTTTAACATTGGTCCACTGTCTACGACACTGGACCAACGTTAAACCAACATTGATTCCACGTCTTGTGTCTGTTGGAATATAACTCGGCCATGGTGTCGTGCTTTCCGTAAACACTCGCTCATGATACAATTTTTTTGCCATTCTGTTTACCTAATGTATCGTGTATACCGTACACTCTGCATACTTTATGAAGCGCCAATGAAAAACAATGCACATAATTTATGATTATTTATAACGACGTCATTTTATGCGTGTATACCAATAAGCTAATCTTCTGTTCAAGCAAAATTCAGCCTCAGTTGAATCGACAAAATTATATAGGTTTTAAGTGCATGGTTCAAAAATTGCACTTCTACGATGTGAACATGTCCATAGACTAGAATTGCGGAAGCTTTTAAATTTTGGGTTGCTATGGCAACGTAGAAAGTGTGACGGGAGACCCATTTATCGGTTATTTCCTTATTTTTTTTATTTTGGACATGCATGTCCGAAATTAAATTTCGTCCTTATTTCTCGCTTAACTGGCAAATGTGCAATACAAAATTTTAAAAACTTACGCAATACTAGTCTATGGACATGTTCCCATCTAAGGGTCATTTTAGTAAGCTAAAATCAAAATACTGTTTTTTTATTACTTCAGCCTCATTGTGTCGCTTTGATCAGTTACAAAATTATTATGTCTTTGTATGTACCAGGACAAAGGGTGGAAACAAAAGCTCCCGGGGACCCTCTCCATCTCCTTGGGCGATCGTTGTATGAAATGGCGGGAACAATCTGCCACATGTGTCTGGAGTGATCCCTGATCAGTGAAGCGTCCTAATGAAGGTTGATCCCGGTGACAGATCCCGATAGCTGACACGCGGTGCCGGCCTAATGATGGCTGGGTGCTGAGCCAGCATCATGTACGTTAGTGTGGCGCTGAGCCGTCGTTGGTCTTCCACCGTTTTTGTCCAGGTTTTGATGGTCTCAGCTGAGTGCAGTGTCTCCCTGTGTGGCGTTTCTGATTTTCCACCCCTGTCTACCAGTTTGATCTGAGCCCTGAGCGATTACCTAATTTTTTTATATAAGCCACGTTTTCAAATAATGTACGTGTATATGATTGGTGTCCATACCCGTCATCCGTAAATTTAACATGTTAACTGAAATATACATGTATGTATTTTTCAATTTGAAATCATCATAAAAGTCTTAGTCAGCTCTTTCCGCTTCATTTGCATACCTATATATGTTATGGAACTACGACCATTATAATTTTTTTAATTATATCATTGCGGGGACCGTTTTCAGACGTCAGAATCAGACGTCTTTAGACGTCAGATTCTGCACGTCAAGTTCTGACATCTAAAGACGGTCCCCGCGTTGAAAGAGTTAGATTAGCAGTTTGCTTCATTAAACAGTCGACGGGAATGGGTTCGTGTTGCTTACGGAATAACAACAGAATGAACAGCTCCGGAAGAAAAACTTTTACAGATTGGGAGCATGCACTGTAGCTCAACAGCAGCCTGAGCTGGGGCAGGTTATAAACCTAAAAATTGTGACCCATTTTCCTAGCTTGTCTTAGTAATGCTGATACTTAGGAATGCTGGTCCAGACATTTACAACTGACCAGTCAGTGGTTTAACCCTTTCCAGCCCGAGTTTTTTAATGAAGTTTAAATAAAAATAATAATTCAATACAAATATTGCAATATCTTTTAAACGGTTATTCTAATGCACATAACATTCTCTACGCACGTGGAGAAAACTTGGGATCAACACAAGCTTCTTATCATACCAATCGAAGACGTACCCTTACTCCCTAGAAATGGTTCCCATGGAAACAGTTCCCGATTTTATGTATTGTGTATTTTAAGGATGTACGAGATCAAATTAATATAGAATAATTATATATTTACATATTAATGGAATTGTAAGATGTCCGTGAAACATGTTTCACAATAAATCCTCAATATAAGATCAGTAGCTGTTGTTGCTATGGGTATATACGTCAACACCCATTAACCCTTTCCATTCGAAATGTTTCATTATTTCGAAATAAAATGTAAAAAAAGAGTAATTTCAGTAGCTACCGCTAGGCTTGCAAGACATTTTGAGGATATCAAAATGGTTATCATTATTAGTATGGAATGGGGTTAGACTCTTCAGGTACTCAGGGTCCGTTCAAGGTCATTTCACTTCACATGATTCTGGGGAACTGCCACACATATGTTTCTATATATTGCGCGCCTATCCAGAAGTGGACAATATGGCTTGGCTTGTATATATATTTTTTAATTTATGAAACTTTGACCTTGCAGTGACCTTGAGGTGACCTTTGACTGACCCAAATGTTGCATGCTCACAAAGGCCCGCCCCTGTCGAATCCCACATGTATACATATGGTTAATACACCTTGTAGATCCACAGTTGCAGCCATTTTACCAAAACACGTGCATTTCCATTAAATGACAACCATTATCCCTGGGTCCTGGCATGAACTTGAGAGTCAAAGGGTTAGCACAATTAAAGAGATATGCATGGGATAGAGTGTAAATATATATATTTTGTAATTATTACCGAACTAATTAAACATTGAACAATGTATTCTGGTCGAAATTATACAATTTTAAATGTATTGTGGCAATCCAAAGGCCATGTGAATGCAAAAGACGGGCATGTGAAAAATGACGTCATATATCACCGCCCCTCAGGGGCCGTATAGGCGTGAAAGGGTTAAGACTAAAATATTGGATTGAAAATGAAATCCTAATAAAACTAGCTCCTGTTCACAGCGCAAATTACCTTCAAACCTTTTAGTCTGTTTCACATATAAATGTATTGTACATCGTTGTGTGTATGACGGCCTGGAGTGATTCTCTTGCCAACGAGTTGACTCTTTGGTTAACTGGTAGCGCCCAGGCATCACGATGTCAGGGTCGGTTGTTCGATCCTCGGGATGGGCAGTTTCAACACTGTTATATTACAATGGGCTGCTCACTTTGTGTCGCAACGATTATATTATTCCGATAAGACATCGCTGGTTTTATTTTTAGCATAATTATTTAAAAGCTGGTACTTAAGGCGCCAATAAAAAAAATAAAAAACCCATAATGGTGATCAGCGGTTAAAGTGTCAACCATAGGCCTACATGACCTCTGTTTATTCTTAATCACATTACCACATGCTATCAGACTGGTGTGGGCTCAGACGTCTCTCAGATTGAGATGTTTACCCCTGGCCCAGTCAACAAAGGACGCTGAAACATTGCAGGTTTAATGATGGCCCAGCGTCGCTGTGCCAACATTAAACCAGCATTGTTTCAACGTCTTGTGTTGACCAGGAGAGTCCTGTTAACTGGCTTTTTATGTGGAAACACACAGGAAAAGTGGGCGCTAAAACAATACCCTCCCTTTTAGTCCTGATTTAGCCGGCAACCCATCACCTGCTCTGCTATGTCTTATTCGTGGATTTATAATGCCGCGCAAAGGCAAATTGCAGTAACTGCTAAATTTACAAGTAATCAGTTACTGCTGGCTGTCTTTGCAGAGATAAACACTGGTAACTGCTCACGTTAGAAGTTAACAGTTACTGTTGTTTGTCATTGCACTCCTATCATGCAGCCGAGATCATTTGGATCCCGCCATCAGCGGAGGACTCTATTCAGAATCACAGAACGAGAAAAAAACGTCTACGTAAATACCCCTTTCAGAGCGGGATAGGCATTCGATCCGCTTTTTCACAGCAAATAATCTGACTGAGATTTAAAATAATAATGAGATGGAGATCTCGAATAAAACACCTGTTGTAAGCTTAAGCAAGCCAGTTTTCAAACATTATATTTTGTATTGATTTGGAGAAGCCAATGGCATAAAAAATATCACGTCCTAACGGCGCACTTAACCCTTACAAAACTGAAATATTTTTGTATAAACCATGGAGACCAAACGTTTTTTTTCAGTTTGAAATCATGTCTTCGCTGCTCTTTCTGCTGCATGTAAAAACATATGTTTTGGGTTTACGGACAGTATACATATTTTACTCTTTCAGTGTCAGTTTCAGAAGTTTACATGGTCTATATATAGACGTCAGATTTCGTCAGATTCTAAAGTCGATCCCCGTGCTGAAAGGGTTAAACATGCATTTTATAGTGTAGACCTACCTGGAAAATTACGATTTTTTTTCAGATGATCCATTTGCTTGATGTTTGAGAAACGTCTTTCTCGTTCTCATGTTGTATGCATTTTGTTAAAAGAATACTTCGTAAAATTGATCTATTTTGCCTAATTATATGAGGAGTAGATATTTCTCATTAATTCCTGTATTTTTGACTTGCTGGGGAGTTGACCTGCCCCCAAGGCTTCATGGAGACTTAACCTCAGCTGATATTTGACACATTATTCTCCTGCTCGTGGTCTGTCTTATCTTCACATTCGTCAAGCGTCATCTATCAACCGAGCCGGCTACAACATAGTTTGGTTAACCAAACCCTTTGCATGCAAGAGCCGCTGTCGAAAACTATATACGAGAAAGTTCTAAAACCGCAGGCGCGTGAGTCAAAACTTACAGGGGGAAATTGTTGAGGTCTACCAAGAACTTTACATTAGGTTCTTGGGTCTACTTGTGCTGAATTATAATCTCGAGAAATTATTGTTTTTTTCACCGCACATTGCATGTTTATTTTTTTATGAATTGGGCTGTTGTACAAGATTTTCAATAATGTACACTCAGGGTGGGTAGCTGATTGGACAACACCTGAGCGCTGACCCGATGTTGTTCAACCTTTTCAAGCCTGAATTTACCATTGTCATCTTCATCCACTACAAGCCGCGAATTGCTGTCGCAATTCTCGACTTGTAGTGGATGAAGATGATTTGGAGTGGGTGGAAGTTAATGAAAAATGCCAAAAAAATATATCGTTATTATTAAAACAGCTCTGTAAAAATTGTAGTTCTAGAACTCCTAGATGGATGAAATCTAGTCATTTTTAGAGTTGCGAAATGATGCTTCGATGCATCGTGAGGGTTTAAAGGGTTGATGATCGGTAGAGCACTAGAGACACTCACCCAACGTCGTAAGCTGGTCATTAGCTATATACTCAGATTTTAGATTTTAATTCATGAGCATTGTTATCAATTGCTGCTACTTTGTAGTTACATGAAATTGAATTTCATAGCAAATATTTAAGTTTAATTGGTTACTTGATGTAGTTAAACAGTCATCCGGGATATCAGCTGATGCTGAGACACGTGTATCTCGAGGGCTCGATCTCATGGCCTGGGGGCAGGAATTCACAGAGTGCAATCCACCCTACCGTAGCGATGAAACACATTGCCACATGTTGTTCGTTATCCATTTACCAGGTGTCGCTCAAGTTTGTTTTCGACCAGAACACAGCCAGAAGTCTTAATTCGTGTATTTTTAAAGAAAGAAAGTAGGGACGCTCAAATTAACCTATGTATAAGCCTATTTTCCGTGGTGAGCTACCATGGCGGGTGACTAGAATTATGCTCTTTGACCTTTACAACGCTGAAGTATTTTTGTATAAACCATGGAGACCAAAGGGATTTTTCAGGGATTTTTCAAATTTAAAATCCCCATAAATGTCTTTGTTAGCTCTTTCTGATTCATTTGAATACCTATGTTATAGATCCACGGCCATTACAAATATTTTAATTCTTTCAGTGACTTAACATTATTTAATGCTGGGCAACGTATAGTAAACGGTGCGCCAACATTAATCCGACAGTGGGCTCACATCTATAATAATCATATATATAGGCCTAATAATGATAATCTTCAAACATGGTTTTATTAAAATCAATTTACCAGAGTTCGAGCTAGATTTGTTCCAACAAGCACGATACATTGAGCCAATTCAATTCAACGTCGGCCCAGCATTAAAACTACACTGGTTCAATCCCCCGTGTGTGCTGGGTAGAGTTCATATTTGCAGAGCAGGGGACACCTTCGTGTTTCTATTACAACCCATTAACCGCCAAATTATTTTATTTAAAATTTTCACCATCTTGAAGTTGTGTCTCGCTAACGCGATCCGCAACAGTTTTTCTACAAGTGATCGAAAATTAGTCGTACTTGACAAATAAAAGGTTAATGATTTTGAAATCTTGCAATTGATATCACGTTTTTTCTTTGCCGTGTTTAAAATACTGGTTTTTAATATTTTAATAAAAAATAATAAAAATCCGGATCTAATCGGGACCGGCGGCTAGAGGGTTAACGTAGCTTCGATGCCTATTTTTCAGACTGCCATAATTACAGCCCCTTTGTTTGGGATACAGTGCGAGCATAACTAATCCACTCAACAAATACAAAGGTGTTTGTTTGCAGTGTGGAGATAGATCCACTTTTTTTTCGCGGACACGGCCAGCCTGGCGTTCGGGATCAGTGATCCTCATCACACCTAGCCCCGCGCTGAGTGGGGAAACCCGCTGTTTGATGTCGGCTACATCCATTAGCAGTTTTTTTGGTCCATGAAATTAACAGGTCGAGCCCGCCACGCTGCAGAAGTGGCGACGAATATGCGAGGACTCGTGCAAGGATCAAGTTACAGCCCGCTGTCTGGACGCTGTTGCGCCAACGTCTGCGACGTTGGCGCAACAGCGTCCCGACAGCGGGCGTCATCCGGATCGGGGTGTCGGGATACCGCGGTATGCAGCACGCTCTACTGGTCACGAGTTGGACTGCCCTGCCACGGGGCCCGGCATTCCATTGGGTGATCCCGGGCAGGCCACAAATCAAGGGGTCGGGCGGACGGGGGTGGCGAAGAATACAGAGTCTGCGCGACGTAAATCTACACAGCGCAGCTTGAATTACAAGCAGGCAGTCAGAAAGGTGTTTCTAATTTCCACGAGAGCATTTAAACCCGCCGAGTCGATCCAGTGTCTCCGTCGTGAATCCCAAATTCCGATTTGCACTTGATCAAAACTGTGTTTTTCAGGTCGTTTCAGAATGTGATGATTCATGGAATGAACGATTTGAAATGCACAGAACAAAACATATTCACACAGGGAATCGGTTCCGGTGGCGGTACAGGAATGGTTCTAAACAGTGATCCAGAACGGAGTTGGTTGACTGTCTAATGCTATGTATGGTAGGGGGACCCCTCCGAATAAACACAAGACGTTGAACCAATGTTGGCTCAATGTTGGGCCATTGTCTTTAACGCTGGGTCAACATTGAACCAAAGTTGGCTCAACGTCCCGTGTTTGCTGCGGTGTGACAAATCGGTTATAAATGCGCGGCAGTCATGATGTGTTAGTCAGTGGATGTCCAGCAGTCACGAGACGTTGAACCAATGTTGTTTTAATGTTGGGCCATTGTCGAAGGCCATGGGCAAACATTGGAACATTGTGTCAATGTCTCGCCATTCCAGGTAGATGATGTACGATGCAAACGCCGCCGAATGCATAATTACGCCACCTATGAAAGCGGTAGTCTAAATTTAGATTTTCCCACTCTAGACGGCGTTTATTTATGAGCCGTAGGTGTGATGATTTGCTTTATTATTCATGCCATCTACAATGGTTATTTTTGTCTGGGCTGACGCGTTCTGGTCGATGCTATTGAATGAATGCAACCATATATACGTTTTTAAAACACACCACTTACATTTTACTTTGTCCGACCCCTACATTCTAAGCCGGGAATGGAGAGATTTTGTTGAACAAGTACGGACCAAGTAGGCCTATGATGCTATAGACAATCAGGTGTGACCGAGCTGTTGATTATGATCCCCATTACGGTCGGATGTCGGAGCTCTAAATTCTTAACTGTGAAAAAGGCCACGGCCTTCGGCCTCGGCCCTTTTCACAGCTAAGAATGTAGAGCTCCTCGGGCTTCATCCTATGCAGAACACAAAAGTAAAAGGAGTTTAAAATCACCTAAGATCCACGAATTTCGCACGTTAAGTCCAAATTTTACTGTACATCTATGCCAAATAATATTGCTATTACCTACTCATTCCACCGGTAAAACTGATTTTAAACGACAACACACGATATGTACGTAATGAGTTAGGCTCTGACACATATACCTCCTTATTTAAATAGATTAGTTCTAATACTATTACTAGATTTCTCTATCTGAAAAGGCCTAGTTTGAATAGGCACTCAATTCGTCTCTGTTTTACGTCAGCCGGTAGGCGGGGCGAGCGTCGTTTTACACAGCTTGCTGTGTACATAAAATGGCGGTCAGTGTGGCGAAGCGGCGAAGCGAGTTGCGGCGAAGCGAGTTGGGTGGACTGGTCATGCAGGGTAACGACTAGAATGGATGACTATACGGAGTGGGAGCAAGAGTATATACATATACGTCAGCTCGGATTTCATTATCGGGATCTGACACGATAAGAAGGGGGCAATAACAGGAAGGCTACTCCGTCGTGCAAAGCCGCAAGGCAGTGACTGTTTACTTTTCAACTAAGCAGCTACTGCTTTTCACTTTGCAGTGCCGGCACTTTGTATACACAGCTTTTTCTTGTCGCCTATAATCAACCTTGAGTCGACTAAATAAAGCACCCGGCAACAAGCTCACTATGTCACCGTTTAATATAAACGTACGTCTATCACGTATTTTATGAGTGAAGTTGATACAATATAATGATTCTGTACAAGCAGAGGATATTTTATGTAGTCAGAATTGTATAATAAAATCATGGGGTGCTAATATGTGCATTGCAAAGAGGTTAGCAGAAATGTAATAGGAAGCATACTAAGGTGTGAACAGCTATATGTGTATTTTGTTCTGGATGCGTATATATGCGAGTTGTTTTGTTAGCTGTGTGTGATGCATTATTTTTTATCGGTAGTACATATATGATAAGTGGTACATTAGTTCCCACCATAGCCTTGCACACTCATCATTCAACTGTTGATGTTGTGAAAGAGGATAGGCACTCGATCGGCGTGTAATCAACTGATAATTTGGTTTGTTTACGGCACGAATCGTACTACATGCTATCCGAATAATTTAATAACCATCCGCATCAGTGTGTATTTGCATACCCCGTTACCTTTACCCGCTACCGTCTTGTTGCTTCTGAGAATTCCACGCCATACATCTCAGACAGCACAAAACATTGAATGAGCTTTGTTATTATTTTGCAGACAGTGTATCATACAGCATCCCAGTAATCACAAAACATTTGTATAACATTTATACAATGTCGGCCCAACGTCATAGACGTTGGTCCAGCATTGTATGACTGCTATACATATGTTTTGTGTTTACTGGGATTAATTCAATTGAGGTGCACAGTTTTGTGGTTGTTGTGATAATAATAATAGTGCTGTTGTGGATAATGGGTTGATGGTTGGTTTGATTTTAGTTTGTTACGTTTCATTCTTCAAACACAAAACAATTGTATAACATTTGTACAACGGCGGCCCAACGTCTTTGACGTTGGTTCAACATTGTACAAATGCTATATGAATGTTTTGTGTTTGCTGGGATGTACACCAGGGGGGGGGGGGGCTTTCAAAACAAAGACATATATCTTATCTTAACTTTCTCTTATCTCCATTAAAAAGGTGAAGAATGGTCCTAATGCCCGGATTCGTATTTCGTATTTGGTCATTTTAGCATACCCCACCCCATTTAATAGATCACTTTTAAAACTTAGTCTGACGTCTGACATGTGACCTATGACACTGGCGTCTGGTCCTGTGATATACGCCTACGTGCTCACATATTGCCTCCGAGCCTCAGGCTATGCGATAGTAATCCAGCCAAAGAAGAGAATTGCCAATTGAGGTCAAGTTTCCAGTTGCTTTCGTTATCATGTGCAGACACAACAGTTTCTCAGGTATATTTTAAATAGAAGTTTATCCGTACTATAATGTTTATAATGGGAAATTGCAACTGTTTCTATGTTACATTATTTTCAATTACATATTTTTTATTTCGGCATGTTAGTGGTAATAGACAAGATAGGCATCTGCATTATTATATTCAACTAGTTCATTTGCTTTGATTATTTGAGATATTCATTTATCATTACAAAATATGAGCTCACATATCCTAGCAAACACAAAACATTTGTATAATATTTATTTAGCGTCGATCCGACCTGTTTGACGTTGGACCAACTTTGTATAAATATTATGCAAATCTTTTGTGCATGCTGAGATACGGTCACTAAAAATTGTAAAACACAATAATTACCTTGACTGTATCCAGACTTCATATATCATGCTTGATATATCAAAGCTGGCTTTTTAAACCCTTTTATTGCCAAGTTGATCAATTTTATTTTTCACTGACTTGAAGTTACAATGAATTATGTCTTGTTAAGCGATACACAACTCCATGGCGGTCAACAAATTATTTAATTAAAATATTAATTTATCAAATTGAAGTCGTTTCTCGCTGACGCGATCCACAACTTCAAGTTAGTGAAAATAATTCATATTTAAGGATAAGGAGGTCAACAATTTTGTGATCTTGTTAATTCATGTCACGTTTTATCTTTAACATGTTCAAAAGCTGATATTTTATGTGCAAAAAAAAAATTAAAAATGAATATAATCGGGACCTGTTGTTAAAGGGTTAAAGACCTGTGATTCGGGTCAAGCGGGGTCAAACGAATAGACCTGGCCTGATGATTACATGTGATTATTGCGGTCACGGCAAGTCGAATGTAATTACGATACTGATTGTAAGAACAGTGTAATAAAAAAAATGTGAGAAAATTCAAATTATCTGCATAATCTGTTGTTTGTCAATTCAAAACCCTTTTCAAATACATTTTTCATCTTATTTTGCATATAACTTGTACCTGGTTTTACATGTGCATCTGGCGATAAGATTGTTTGACATACTTGCATGACGGTGATGAGTTGTTTTATCTTTCCATTGTTCGATTATTGTTTCCGTTACGTTCAATAAATTTATATTAATGAATCTTAATCTCAATGAAGCCTATCATAGAAAAATGTTCATGGTAATGTGACTGCGATAACAAGTAAACACTATTATTTAACCCCCTAAACTTATTTAATTCTAATTGTTATCTACTTGAAGTTGTGTCTCGCTGACGCGATCCAACAAAAAAATTATTCATATTTGAGAAAATGGAGGTGAACGATTTTGAAATCTTGCCGAAGCATGTCACGTTTTATCTTCACCAATCTTGTTCAAGAGCTTTTATTAATATGATAATAAAAATGAAAAAAAGATATAATCGGGACCGGCGGTTAAAGGGTGAGGCACGATTAGCAATGCATAGTTTTTGCAAAGCCATGTGTGTGTTTTTTACAGAAATCATTTGAAAAAACGTGCTTGGTACAGGTAGCTTGCATGATACATTAGTCATGCCTACCTTTTAAGACACAATGTATGCAGTCTATTGTTTTATATGGATATCGCTGTCATTATTTTTGTCATTAATTTAGTTACGCAGTCTCACTTTAGCTAACCTTCTTTAAGATGTTTAAAGTCCCTTTGTTCTATACATGCAAAGCTAAAAAGGAAGTAACTACAGTTTAGTTATGCTACAGTAAACAGTGGGCTATTTTAAAGAAAACACTTTGTTAATTGTAAAGTCGACGACGTTGCCTCAACATTGTATAAATGTTATACAAATGCTTTGTATTTGCTGGCCAACTTTAGTCAAGCATTGGGTCAACGTGTCGTGTTTGCTGGCACATGTGTCCCGCGTGGTTGTGACCGGTATCAAATCCCAGAGATGATGTCATGCCTCATTTCTAACACGCCACAATCGTGTCCGTGAATAAACTCACACCGGGACGGTCTTGTCTGGCGCCGACTCTATCTACCCTACAGGGTCCACACTCTACCTGGAAATTAGGGAAAACCTGGAAAATAAGATCCAACTGGAAAAGTCATGGAATTTAAGAAAAATGCCTCAAATCGGGGAAAATTCGGAGAGTCAACGAGCTAAAGTGTATTGCTTCACCACATTCATATTCACATTATCCTGGAATTTTGCAAATCCATCAGGGAAATGTCAGCGGAAAATCAGGGATTTTTGTTTTCCTAATAATTATTAACATAATAATGCCCCGCGACCAAAATGACCACCTTCGTCAGGCGGTTGAGAGCGATAAAGATCCACAATCTGAAGAAGATAAGAATTACGGTGTTCAATGCAGAGGTGGACATTGTTATTCAGAATGGGAGATACTAAAGTAGAAGGTCGATTGAATGGTCCACAAGTTTCACGTGGTGCCTGAAAGGTTAAAATACGAGCATTCCGCTCGGGTGGACCAGAGGTTGAATACATAACACCAATTATTTTCGACCGTGCTTGTTTCTCGTAAGCTTCTGTTTTTTCATCTCTAATTTAAATATCCTTTGTAAAAACTTGATTTATTCTGTTCGCATGCAATGGTCATTAGTGTGGGCCTGTTATTGTATGGTCTACGTCTAGAGAAGAACGAATCAGGATAAATTCCATACATGTTAACTATGTGAGTGAATATTGCTTTACATCGTATTCAGCATAATCATGGCAATATCGCGACAGAAGGAAGCCAGAAGTCGGGACTATGCCTTACTCTTATCGCATGACCTCAAAGGCTTTTAAAATTCCAAACATAAACGGTTGACATACATGTAGTTTAGGTAAAGGAATGAATGCACGGGGTTTTAGGCCACCTTTGGGCACATAGGCTTAACTCGGACAGTAGAACCTCCCGAGGATGGTGAGATGAATGAGATGACACTGCACTCCATACACATGATTCGAAATTCGAGCCCCGGCGATCTGAGACCGAAACGCTACCTCTGGATCACGGAGGCTCCCCACAATAGTGAACGGGGAAGAAACGTGTGTTTCTTTGAAACCTGAATGCCGAAGCGGGGGACGGAGCCGCGATATCCGACTTTCCAGGCAGACACCTTTAGGCCTACACACCCACCCTTCAAGGTGAAGGAGATATTTCGAGCACAGCAACGAGACGAATATTGGGTGTCAATGTGGCGTGATGCTCGAAAATGTCTACTTTTCCGGAACGTCAAGCCACACGTGTACAAGATTGTTCACACATACCTGTTAAATTTCAACACTGGTCTGAGTATTCATAATAATAAATAATGGTTTAACCCTTCAGCGCGGGGATCGAATCTGACGCCTACAGACGTCAGATTCGGACGTATAAAATCGATCTCTGCACTGCAAGAGTAAAAATATATATATAATGGCCGTAGACCCATACCATAGGTATTCAAATCAATCGGAAAGAGCTAACTAAGACATTTATGAAAAAAAATTTGGTTTTCATAAAAAAAATTAGCGCTTCAACCCTTTAACCGCCAAATTATTCAATCTGAATTTTCACCCACTTGAAGTTGTGTCTCGCTGACGCGATCCACAACTTCAAGTGAGTGAAAATTATTCCGATTTGACAAAATGGAGGTTAACTCTTTTCATATCTTGCTGATTGATGTCACATTTTATTTTCAACATATTTAAAATGTGCTACTAAATTGTGCTAATAAAAAATGAAAACCCGAAAATACGCGGCACCGGCGGTTAAAGGGTTAAGGGTTAAGTATTCATAATAAAAAATTGTGCTGATTGATACACCGTCTGTGATGCTAACCCTTAAAGTGCTACATTAAAATTATAATTTTTCACCAACCTTAAGTTGTGGCTCGCTACAGCGACCGGCAACTTCATGTGGGTTTAAATACTCATATTTGTAATAATTTGTGACCAACATTTGTATTTTTTTATGTTTAAAACCTTATTGCATTACCAATAGCGGTTTTTCAATCAGCTAATAAAAAACAGATAAAAAAAACGACTATTATCTTTCTACAAGGGTTAATTATACCTTGGATAAAGTCTTTAGTTAGGGCTAATGGTGGTTCAATGTTGGCACGGCATCGCAGAAGATAGCTTTTATAACGTTGATCAAACACAGAGTAAAGTCAATTAAAATATCGAATAAACGAATCGAGCTCAAAAACCTTATAATTATGCGAAAACTGTGATCGCCTTGACTCCACATTCGGTCGAGGCCTTTTCCACAGCTAAGAATGTAGACCTCCGAGGGTTTTAAAGGACACATCTGAACATAATGAGGATCCCTCAAAATCAAAGCTCGGTCACTCCTGACTGATTATAAGCCCACAGGCCTACCATGATAATTAGTCTGTACTTGATCAACAATAACTCTCCATTCCCGCTTTAGGATGTAGTGGTCGGACAAAGCAAATAATGTAGTGGTGTGTTTTAATACCAGCAAATGAACATAATATTTGATTTTAATAATTGATTATATTGGATGGAGATGGATGACGTTTCTGCTAAATTTGCATGATCCTCATATGGAAGGAATCAAGATGGATTGGTAATAAACAGAACCAACTCGATATTGTTTTACACGTTTTGTATATTTTTTTAAATAACAGCCAGTATTCTCTAAGCCAATTATCTGGAGAGAAATAAATCAAAATTCTGGTGTGCTTACTATATTTATACGCATTTAAAATTAGAAGAGATGTGTGCAGTCATCATTCAACCCCGACTATATTTAAACGGACTCTCTCAGAAGTAACCAATGTTTACTTGACTCCAGTTTGCGGATGACTGTGATGCCTTAATCCGGTGTTAAACAGCAAAACTGGAACAACAAAGGAAGTGACCCCGATGACCTGTGCGCGCCTATGCACATGCGCACACGCGCGTGAGCCCATCCCGCTCTCTTATTTACTCGTCGTCCCGAGATGACAGATACTTACTGACTGACCGAGGCGCCCCTAACGGTTCAATCCAGCAGATAATCCAGCAAATAAAAGCTGGGGTAGAGCGGCAGACGACACATTCATGAGAAATCCATTATAGTCCACGCAATTTATTATTCATACATTCATTCTCCGCAGACGACCGCGCAATGATCACGCCATGACAGCCAATGTAAACATGACAAATTACTTTCTGAAGATTTTGATGCAAATATCAAACATGCAGGGCCAGCAATTGTACCAATATTTGTGTGATTATCATTATTGAAAGAAAAATTCCTTTTCAGGATTTAAAATTGTAGATGTGTATTTTCCCATGTGTGGCTCTTCTGTAATTATTTTGTTAAACCATCATTCCGGAGTCATCAAATCATTCTAACATGTAATTGGGGTCCACCCGAGCGACACCTCTGTGTGGAGAATACATTATTATTATGATACCTCAAAACTCTTATTTATTGAGTTGCACTATTAAAGCATAGAACTGTAACATTGAAATATTTTGCGTGAATATTGCTTTCTGACCCTGCTGACGCCTTTTTCACTTTACGGCATATATCCTGTTAGGAGGAAGGGCGATGTCTGGTCTATTTATTAGGGATTTAGTGTCATACTTTAACTAATTACCGTTGCAGACTGTGCTATTAAAGGTTGGAGAAATATGGTATCGTTTAACAATGAAGCCATTTTGGCGCCCCGACTGGCGAGCGGTCAGGACATTAGCCGGCTATACGCGCTGGATTAGCGGCCCCTAGCGATCGTGTGGTGAACTAAAGGATCGTGTGGCAGACACAGGTAAAGGGTAATCCCCGGAACCGGCGCGTGCTGCCGGACACCCAGCAAAAACGAAACCTGTGCTGGTTCAATGTTGGGCCAGCGTCGTAGACGATGGACCAACATTCAACCAGCACAGGCTTGTCTGCTTGTGTCTGCGGAATGGGCGCCATTTTGATTCAGTATGAATTGCAACCTAGTCACTGACAATTTCTCTCAGAGTCAATATAATCAGAATCGGGGCAAATCTCTAATTTCCCTGTGAGGTTGTTCAACCCGTATTCCTGGAATTAGCTCCATCTCACTTTTTATTAACGTATATATTTCAGTCTCTCTCTGAAAGACAAACTAACACTGACCAAGGTATCAAGAAAAACAAGTATAAAATTCATAATATTCATTCAAAAGAAAGTGTTATTAATCAATAGCATACAACTAAACACTGCTGGAATCGTATTTAATACGGTATAAAGCATGTTTACGATCAATAGAAATAACCTAAATTTGATAAAATAGTTTCTGGTGGTAATCCAAGAGTTAAATATTCGAGATGTCTATTTTTCATATAAATATAAAAAGGGTTAAAATATTCCCTTCAATTAATCAAGCCATTTATAATATCTTTCAGATGGGAAACAGGACAAGAGCTGGCATCTCGAAGTTAATGACTGGGGAACGAGATAAATGCATTTCAGTAATACTGCAGCTATGCGATTTTAATAGTTTGATGAACCACTGTTTTTCCAACCATTTAACCGCCTGTGTCGCATATAGTCGTTTTTCTACTTAATTATTATCATATTCAGTACCGCTTTTTAAACATGGTAAAGCCATAATGTGACATCAATCAGCACGATTTGAAAAAAGTTGACCTCCATTTTGTAAAATCTGAATAATTTTCACTCACTTGAAGTTGTGGATCGCGTCAGCGAGACACAACTTCAAGTGGGTGAAAATTCAAATTGAATAATTTGGCGGTTATAGGGTTAAGGCACATGATTTCGCCTTCTAAGATTAAATTGGAGTTTTACACTAAATATCGTTGTTATTATAATAATTATTCTTAATAGATTAAGAAAAGTAAATGCATACTTTAATTAGTGATGACACCATAGCCATGATAACAACTGATTTTATCATTTAAGATAAAAGTGTTATAACCTAATAATTGCGCCAATTATTGCAGGAAGCCATTTATTTATTGTATAGCTTGATTTCATTGAAAAAAAACTATTAAATCATACCGACATGAGCTGATAAAATCTGAAAGACAAATAATGCTTTGACTGATCATAACGAGTTTTCACATTTGCATAATAAGCCTATAAATGTAAACTAACGGCAGCGTTATTTGTCTTCTGCATAATTCAGATTTTACAAAATATGACTTTAACCACAACACCATAATGTGTCCTTCAGTTATGACGTGGCGTCACGTTGGTCCACTTTCTTCGCCTGTTCGCTCGTCTGGTCACTGGACCACACCTAATCCCCGATTGCCTTAAACAGCACATGATCGCCAATTACACGTGATGTAACCAGATTAACCCTTTAACCGCTAAATTAAAAATTTTAAATTTTTACCCCCTTTAAGTTGTGTTTCGCTACCGCGACCCACAACTTAAAGTAGATGAAAATTAGTCATATTTTTTCAATTAGAGATACAAAATTTGCAAATCCTGATGTTTAAACACACATTTTGCTCCCAATAACTATAATTTAAACGGCTAAACCAAACGGATTCAAAACAACAATAGTCGCGCTTAGCGGTTGAAGGGTCAACCATCTCAGCACCATAATCACGTATGCACCGTTATATACTTATATAATGTGGTGCAAACACACAATAAGTATAATGGATGGAAACAGATGAGTCTCTTAGATTCTTTGATAAAACTAAAAATCGATGATTCTATTTTCGTCATTTAAATTTTCCGAGCATAATTTCGCGTGGGTAGGTTTCATTCAAGGTAATCATGATAAGTCTTGTATCGCTATATTCCGGAATGAATGGACGTGGATTGCAATTGAACATGTAATTGGGAAGCTCCAACAAGTTAAATATATGCGCATGTACAATCCTACGTAAACGCTGTGACTAAGGGAATACATCTAGATGAAATAATTATTCCAGAGCTGGCCCACTGAGAAGTTTTGCGATATAAATATCTAATTCTGAGCTCTATTTGATCAAAATGTAGAGAAGTAATGTAACCATGATAATTGGATTGAAAATTTATAAGTTAATTGTTTATGGTCCACTCGACATTAGAGAGCTTTATATGGTAAATTGAATGCCTAATAATGAACTACATATTATTGCAAAGCCAAAAGGCAGTATATGTATAATTCAAAAGTAAGCAAATACTGCCTTTTGCGTTTGCACAGCAGAATAGTGGCCATATAAATGTAAGTTTGCTATTTTACGAAAGGTAAATGTAAATGCTGCCACTTTTACATTGTCATGATTATTTTAAGACATCAAACACTTTTTTTGGACTCGCAACGATAAATTTTATTTTAATAGATTAAATTACGATACCTTTAAAAAAAAGATACGCTGAGACATGAAGGGTGTGGTTACTTGTCACACCAATTAATTTGATTCACTGCACACTTAGCATTTATATTATAAATATGGTCAGCATTGGGACCCTAATTATTTGTTTGATGTCTTTATGCTATACAATATGATTGTGTATCCTGTGATTATATTTGATCATATCACTATGATTAAGGTCCTTTCAAATCATTTCACAAAATCGTGCAATTAAGCCTGAAAAATGGTACGTGAGTGAGATAACTTGAAAAACTCTACCTATACTAATATTCCCTATGAATCATTTTATTTCATTTTTCAGAGCAAATTGTCCGCTAAAATTTATAAAACATCAAATCTCGGACAATGGTGTACAATGGTGCGTACTGTCACGTTATATACAGATACATATTAGGTAAACCAATGCAAAAGGTAAAATAATATAATCAGATATTTTCCTTGCTTGAAGCTGGTAATTGCGTCACCAAGAAATGTAAAGCGTTAATTGAGCTCCCGAATATCGCATTTCCAAAATTATTTCGTTGACCTGTGGAGCTCTAACTGTTGAATTTGTTACGGTCAAACTGATTGACCACCACTTCTGTGAATACCCACTGTTATATAACTTAGTCAACAGTGATATCTGTCAGCCATTGTTGATGGTCACGTTCCAGGCTGATCTTACGACGTGCAGAATTTTGCAGCCGGGGCGCAATCTCCTATTTTGCGAATGAAGCCACTTTATCTTTTCTGTGTTTTGAGAGTCATTCTCAATCCATTTCTTTGAATAGATAGGACCGTTTTAAAAGGTCTCCACGACAAGTTGAACATACAATACAAATACAATATATGTACACTTAGTTACATTAATATACCGAGCTAGTAGTTGTACCACTCGCTTAAAACACATATAAATAACGAAATAAACTTATGAGTATTTTGTCAATTATAATAATAGTTATGATAATTGCCCATTGGGATTTATCAACCACACAGCAGAAAGACCTGAACATGCCCACAGCAATTGGAAAGCCCTTAAACATAATAAAATAGAGATTGCAATGAGATAAATATATAATTAAATGTAGCAATGTAGCTATAGCCACATTCAAGACAAATAACATTTACATACGCGTATTTACCTGAGACATAACCGATGCATAATAATATAGCTACACGTATATATCTTCTCTAAGACTAATTCATGTGTATTATCAAGAATCTATTAGCCAGATTAATAGCTTCTTGGTATTATGCATTTATGATGATATGTATTAAAATGAAAGAGTTTGACTTTTTTTAATTACCCTAGCCTACCCTAAAATGCGATATTTAGTAGCAGATTGCAGAACAACTGGTGTGGTATCTACATACGATGTATCGTAGCCTTCGGATTGGTCGAGGCGATCTCGACCAATCCGAAGCCGACGATACATCGTAATATGTACGCTAATACGGTTCCAGGGTCCGGTCAGTTCCCTGTGTTTGCCGCACGTTGACCTTTGCTTGCCCTGGGAAAGTAGATACGATGTCACATAAGCCAATACCATAAAAGTACTGTATTCATGTGGTTATCTCCTGTAAATGGCTGAACAAATTGATCATTTTCAAAGCTAGAAGAGCATTGGACACAGCGCACTCGTCAGCACTGTATGTGTGAGTATAAGGGAATGGGAATTTAAGCCGTTTTCTGTACTTGGTACTCTCGCGACTGTGTCCGATATAGGACAGTTTGGGGTTGAATTAAAAAGGTTTATTTATAGTACCGGCACCTAACCTCCGCAAAGCTAGCAGGCAGCATTGTTTAATTGTGAAGTAACCAGATGTTGCATTTTGTTTTGCACGGCATTATTTGCAGTAATGCACACCCCATACTTTTGAACTGTTTAATGCAATGTATATGAAGAATATCCGGCCCAGCTGGGACTCGAGCACAATACCTGTCCACAGACGAATTCAAATCGGCCTTATCATCGTATATTATTGATATATTTTTAGTTTCTCATCCATTCTGAGTTTCTATTTAGCTGATCAGATATAACACAATCAAATATAATATTACAATAATAATATTGTATGTATGTATAATTTCTCATGTTTACTGACCACGTAATAAATGTTGCCTAGCTCACTCCTCGATTCGGCAGAGAAACACCGTTTATCGTGACCTGTTTCATCTATCTGTGCGATGACAAACACGTGAACAATAAAACGTCTTATTACCGTCTTAGTGCAGCCACTGTAAAACTGTAAACTGCCCATCCTGATCTTAAAGGAGGCCGCCATTCCCTTGTGTCCACCACTTGAGACGCTTCTGTACAAATGTTACCACACTGACCCTGATATACCATGGTGGTTGTTTACATCACTGTGTGTGGCCGTGGTATTTGATTCTTCTGTAGAATCACTCAATATCGCTCGCTCAACTCCGTTACGGGATAAACCAACTTCAACTATTTGAATTAGGTCCACTGTTAAATTGACTTTGATAAATCAAAGGATGTCTTGTCGTAGAAGTACCGTGTTTCAAATGTACAAAAATATGTCGTTTTAAAGACAAGAATAATCTTGTAAGACAAGGTTGTATTTTTTAATAATAAAATAATTATGCTATGGAAAACCAGAGACAACAGTTTACTATTTATTAAAGCAGCCCCTTGGGATGACATCAATTTTGGTTTTACTTCCGCACTGAAGTAGTGTATCCCACGGATCATGTTTTTATTTTTTTCAGAATTTTCATATTTTTAAATTTATTTTTAATCAACATTTCTATGAAACCAGAAGAAACCCAAACAAACTATTTGTATACCTGAAGGACGATTGAATGTTTTCACAGCATTGGGCCACATGCTGATGGCATCGGCCCAGCGTTAAGTAGACAATCAGTGCTGCAGGTGTGTCCTCCCATGTCCTGACTATGAGACACCAATTATCCCCCAATCAGCGGCGACTGCTCTGATCTTACTGTCTGATACGTGGGAATATGTGATGGAAAGTGCTTAATATTGCTGACTTGTTTTGTTTACATGGCAATATACGACCTGGAAATACAACTATTTCGCTCTTTTTCGGTGCTTTAAAATTGTTTTTTGACTTTTTCGTATTTTAGCTAAGATCAGTAGGCTATATAGCTTCATATAAATTAATTTTTCAAAATTGAAAACATTGAAAATGTCTCATCCCAAAGGATCCCTTTAAATCACCATAATAAGACAGTGCATGTTGTTCAACACTTGAATCATTGACACTTTTTAATCCTGTTACATCGCTTAAGATTCACACTTCAACACAAGCCAGAAACGTGCATAAGTTGAATCAATGCTGGCCCAACTTCACATTCGTTTGAATAACATTGATTCCAGGTTGGGAAAACAATTTTTTTTTCTAAGGGCCGTCACGGGAACTGGGCATTTGGCCCTCTAAACACCTTAGGCCCGTTGTCACAGATTTGGTGTAAGCAGGCCCTATCATTTCTAAATCCCCCGCACTTGACCGTTCACCATCTAAGGCATAAAAAAATTGTGCTAGGTCGCTTTGCGATTTTTTAAATTAAAACAGAATTAGGATGAGTATTTCAAGTTAAGTGAACATAATTATTTTTTTCATTATCAACGTACCATATATCTATATTGTGTCTAGAATTGGCCAATTAACATGATAAATGTCAATAATTTATTTCATCAAAAGGGAAATAACTACTTTTAAGTCTGTTCTAGATATTAAAAAAACCTTCAACATTTTAAGTGCAAAATGTTTGAATTATTTTATATTTACTAACATTTCTGAAATGAAATGGTCTTTTACTCTGCTGAGTTTAGTTTTTTATATATGATAATGTATAATGCTACTGTTTCACGAAGGGGCATTTAGGATGATTTTTATATCGCTTTGTTCCGGCGCTGATGGGCGAAGCATATGGATATTAACTTCGGGGAGGACCGCGAAATGACCGAGTCTATAGCTTGGACCAGG
Organism: Flabesymbios commensalis; assembly: GCA_964017125.1. Classification (NCBI taxonomy): domain Eukaryota; kingdom Metazoa; phylum Annelida; class Polychaeta; order Terebellida; family Flabelligeridae; genus Flabesymbios; species Flabesymbios commensalis. The sequence continues at coordinate 21,871,411 of OZ024913.1, read as the reverse complement.
GGGGATCCGGCAGGAAGATAATACACTGGTGGACAATAAATCACTGTAAATCTGGCCCCCGCGACCAAAGCGTGAAAGGGCCACCTAAAGGGGGGTATCTACCCCCCACCCAAGCCATGTCACCCCACATCTGTCACGCCCCGCTATGTCACCTGGCGATCGCTAGGTGTCGCGGGCAGTGCGGTTCAATGCAGGCCCAGCGTCTTCGACGCTGGAAATGCATTGAGCCGCACTGCCTAATTTTCCGGGGAGATCCATCCCTGTTATTTGCGGTGGGCGGGAGATATCATCGCGGTAAATGCTACTCGTCTTCGTACACGCGTTGACAGTCGCGTCCGAACTGGATCATTTGACCGACCGGAGATAATGCCCACGTGTCCAGCAGACTCAGCGCGGAGCAAATGTGAGAGAAAACATCGAATAAACAGATTCAATCTGATCAGGGATCGGGCTTACGTTTAGTTGATCTGACTTGCTAACATTGAATAAGGTCGGCAGAGTGTCATGTCATGATTGTAATAATTATATCATACACGGGGATATCGAGTGACACTGCATGCTCCCCTCCATCGTAGAACAGACGTCATATTACGAGGTATCGCAAAGACATCTGCGTGATAAGGTTAGTCTCCACTTATATTATATCATCTTCCCTACAGCAAGGCTCGAACATGATTTAAAGTAGTTTTTTAAATATATTGCGTGGGTTGTCACTTTTTAAACCGAAGAGAAGCACACTCACATCGATATGCTGACATAGGAATACTAGTATGCCTACACATCGTTGATTTCATCCATGGCCTATTACAATGTTAACAGTAGCTCAGATATTTAATTAGGCATATAATAACTTAACACATCCTACATATAGATACGGCAATCAGAAACTTTTTGAGAAAAAATGATCACTATAATTTGCAATCCTTCCGATTACTCACGATGGCTTCAATGTTAGTTAGGTGAAATAACATAAACAATTACATACTTCATGTAAGCCTACTTTACGCATACAGTCCCATTGAAGGCCCGTATCTCACACTTTCCAAAGTTCCAAATACTACAATTTTACAGCAAGGTGACGTAAAGTATATATAAATAATATCATTCCTGCTACATGTCAAGCTCGCATAATATGCTCACATGTTTTTTATATGATACGGTGTTTATTATTTATTATAAATTACATCTTACATACAATAACCATAATATGATATACATTAAATGCGTTCTTGCATAGTCAGGATTTTAATTCATTTACAAAAAAAACATATTATAAACCAGATACAATCATTATCATGATTATCATATTGTCTGCACATTTACAGGAAATAGAAGAACTCTTGTTTATTGATCTGATGTTTTTTCAGAACTAAATACTTTACCTCCATCCCATAAATATTCAATATGGTCAATATTCTAAAAGTGCGAAACAAAATAATATAATTGTAAGGGATGTGATGCAACTAAATCGGCATGTCCTCCCAAATTATTATAAATTGGTCGAGGAGGATTGATCTAAAAAAAAACAGACTAATCCAGACAATCACGACAAGCCAGACAAACCAGACAACCCAGACTAATCCGGACACTCCAGAAAAACAGACTGATACAGACAAACCAGACAAATTTAGACAAACCAGACAAATCCAGACAAACCAGACAAATCTAGACAAACCAGACAAATCCTGACAAACCAGACAAATCCAGACAAAATTGAACCAGACAAATCCAGACACACTAGAAAAACAGACTAATACAGGCAAACCAGACTAATCCAGACAAACCAGCCAAATCCATTAAAAAACAGACTTATACAGACAAACCAGACAAATCCAGAAAAACCAGACTAATCCAGATAATCCAGACTAATTCAGACAAACCAGACAAATTCAGACAAACCAGACTAATCCAGATAATCCAGATAAATTCAGAAAAACAGACTAATCCAGACAAACCAGACTGAACACCACAAACTAGACTAATCCAGAGAAACCAGGCGAATCCAGAGAAACCAGATTATAATCCAGAAAAAAAACAGACTAATCCAGAAAACCAGACTAATTCATACAAGCCAGATTAATCCAGAGAAAGCAGACTAATCCAGACAAACCAGACTAATCTAGACAAACCAGACTAATCCAGACAAACCAGACTAATTCAGACAAACCAGACTAATTCAGACAAACCAGACTAAACACCGCAAACCAGACTAGTCCAGAGAAACCAGACTACACACCACGCTAATCTTCACTCTTCTCCACTGGGTGGCTGATGATAGCATTGGTCATCGAGACACGTCGGCAAAAAGGAAACATTGAACCAAATTTGTTAGAATGCTGATCCACCGTCTACGACACTGAGTTGACCCAACATGACCCAACATTAAAATACATTTTGAATCAGTTCAACGCCTTGTGTTTGCTGGGATAAATTATACTGACAGGAATTATTACTGCAAATCTGGTGCTATATGACGTTGCATTGCAGATACTTAGTTTTTTAACAAAAAGTACGTACTTAAAGTAATTTAACACAAAGAATACTATGTAACATAGATCATTTATATTACTTCATGTTGTTTAATTTGAGAACACTTTTATTCCCACTAACAGTGATTTGATCGGCTAACAGAACAAATTACAAACGATTACAGTTGTTCTTAGCGCTTACAGGGTTAAAGGGTTAAATACATGTGAATGGGGTGAACTTTTTAGGAAAAAAAAAATCATGAAAATGAGGGGAAAAGGGGAAATAGAAATAATTTACTTGACGATTTTATAATAAAGTAGTCAAACAGGATACATGGAGTGGTTAACCCTTTCAGTGCGGGGACCGTCTTTATACGTCAGAATCTGACGTCTGTAGACGTCAGATTCTGACGTATAAAGACGGTTTCCGCACTGAAAGAATTAAAATATTTCTATTGGTTGTAGACTCGTAACATAGGTATTCAAATGAATCAAAAAGAGCTAGCCAAGACATTTTGTGATGATTTCAAATTGACAAACCCTTTGGTATCCATGGTTTATAAAAATAATTCAGCGTTGTTAGGGCCAATTAGGAATGCAGACTAGAGCTTGTTGTTTGATTTTCCTCGTGTATGTGTATACAATCTAACAAAACTAAACAGCTCCTAATAAACTTCACTACGTTCAGTAAAATGTTAACGCGTACTCTTTTTATGGCGTTTCTGTAAATATTTAAAACGCTGTTAGCGCGTACCGACACCTACCGGTACTGGCTTGTAATAACAAAGTGTAATAAAAAGAGATGGGCGCAAATATTTATTTCTGCCAGCTATAAATTGCATTTACCTGTAAGATTGCTTCGTAGAGCATGTAGGAGGGACAGACCAGGCCACACACAAGGGATGAGCTGTGTAAGGTACGATCTTTGAAAAAATCTGTTTTTAGCGAGATGTTTTTTTAACTTGGACTGACTGTACTGCATTTAATATTAAAGCTCGCGGGCGTCTACATTGACATTTATTCTAGCCATAAAAAATTGCTCGATTGACACATTTTTAAACATTATAATTTATCTTGCTCTATCCTGTTGTCAATAACCAGTTAATTTTACATTAAAAATAACCGGCTTACTTTTTCACCTATTGTATCTTCTCAAATTGTGGCGTCTTTTATAATTTGGCGGTGGGTTATTCTCGAATGTGCCCTTGTTTATTTTAGTATTTAGTTTGGCATAAATACAGAAACCTTGTAAATGTTCATCATCACAGACAATAAACATTAACGCTTTCAGTGCGGGGACCGACTTTAGACGTCATAATCTGACGTCTATAGACGTCAGATTCTGACGCCTATGTCGATCCCCGCACTGAAAGAATTAAAATTGACCCATACCATAGCCTCCGTGGTTTATAGTGACATATTTCAGCGTTGTGAGGGTTAAACCAACCTAGTCTGACTATAGTGCATCACAGAACATTTAAATTTTCTTAAGTGGTTCATCACAACCATTTCAGACCCTTTTAACCCTTTAACCGCTGGTGTCGCATATATTCGGGTTTTCATTTTTTATTAGCACATTAAGTACCACTTTTAAACATGTTAAAGATAATCATCAATTAGCAATATTTGAAAACACAAAGATGACATCAATTAGCAATATTTGAAAACAGTTGACCTCCATTTTGTCAAATCTGAATAAATTTCACCTACTTGAAGTTCTGGATCGCGTCAGCGAGACACAACTTCAAGTGGGTGAAAATTCCGATTTTTCAATTTTGCGGGTAAAGGGTTAAACGTTAAATACAGGGTTTCTTTTAAAATTGGATCATTTCATAATTTGATAGCCCCATATCATCACTGATCATTCGGTGAACAAATCATCTAGATACACCTAATGGTTTACTTTGTAAATGCTTTTGCTACTTTTTTGTCTACATTGAACCTACGAGAACCTTTTTCGTATAAAAAATTATTTGGATACTTAGTGTTCTTTAAACTTTACAACGCTGAAATATTTTTGTGTAAACCATCAAGACCAAAGGTTCTTGTCATTTCTTTATAAATGTCTCACTTAGCTTTTCCTGGTTCATTCATTTACGTATTTTATTGGGTCTAAGACCATTACAAAATGTTTATTTTTTCTGTGAGGTGATCGACTTTAGAGGTCAGATTCCGAGTCTATTGACGTCAGATTAATTCTTACGTCTAAATTCGGTCCCCATACTGAAAGGTTTAATGAGCCTTCAAGAACGCTGTTTTTTATGAAACGCTCCATTCACATCATTTGTGTTTTATGAATCTAGACGAATATAGTGTGTTTCTAAATGCACATTAAGAAAATCGCAAATGACTATATTTCGATTATATGTGTTCCTTAATGAGTCTTGGAAAACTTTGCTCGTATTAAAGGTTCTACGCAGATTGTTAGTATCCTTGCTTTAAGGAACCTTCTTAGCTAAGAGTTCAGGCGCATGCATGCAACGCCTTGCGCCCGCCGAGGTTGTGTTAAGTTACATGTATCTATCAGATAATATAATAACATCATGCTGCAGGGAAATGTCATTTAGTGTGAGCTACTATTCAGACTATAATTATAACTTGACTTAAATTGGGTTACATATTGGATCTTTGAAGTACTTTACCACACAGAAGAAACAACGTACATTAATCTTCCCACAGACTGGCGTATTGTATTACATACATTATCACTAAATAAATCAAATTGCTAAAATTGGGTCTTCTTGACCGACCGAATATGCTAAAGAATTTTTACACTCCCGTGTAAAAATGATACTTTCTTGTAGCATAGGAACTGAGTAATCTGACCACAGTTTCAAAGTATATACTGTGGTGGGCCCACCTCTATAGACAAAGCATGAAGTAGTGGGACTCTTTGTCACGTAAATATTATTGTTATGTCTGTGATCAGAGGATCAGACGTCTTAGCCCCTTTATTATGTGCAAATCCATCTGACATAGCGTCAGTATGTATCACATAAAACAAAGACAAAATATTTGAAGTTTCTGTGTGTTTATACTAGCTCACTGCTTTTTCAGAACAATAGCTTTCGTCGTCTGTTATGCCCAGAATTTGTAGCAGTTGGCAATTGTAAACGGAGCCACTGAAGGCCCACTGACAGCTGGTGACAGACTGTCGTCGACGGCCCAGTGATGACGCATAATGAGAAATACCAGCTGACGAGAAAGTATCTGATCAAAACAGATTTTTTTCTATGCAAAGCTGATTCAAAAGAGATATATATAGAACAAATAGGGAGAAATGAATCTATGCAAATACAAAAAAAGAAATAATGAACTTGATTATTACAAAAAAAGTAAATAATAAAATATAATAAACATTACAAATTCAAATAATAATGCATAATGAAGTGTTCATCGTGATTGTCTAGGGCTTTCCACATTGTAATTGTCTAGGAGATGCTCTGGCTCAATTTAGCCTACCTATCACCTAATTACACATAGGACTACTATTGCATACACAGTATGCCAATATAAGTCTAATGTATATTATACACTGGTGTTGATGAATATTCATTATTATCCTGATTATTAAATGCTACTTGTGTATCTGGATTTTTTTTCTATCTTTTTTGCCAATTAAATTACATAGGTATATATGCCGTAAATCTAGTAATTTACAACATCTATGATCGGACTATATACACAAGGACAGATGACTGAGAATCTTGGTAATGCTTATCATCGCTTTTCCTTATCTTGACACCGCAGCCTTTCGCTTTTTTTAGAAAAGATAAATATATTGGTAACCACGTTTTTTACGCCCATTTTCTGATAGTGAACATCCTGCTCAATATTTCTCCCTATGATGTGTGGACAAGACGAATAAACATTATTACGATATGGGAACGATGTGTCAAGCGCTTAAAACATGAAGGTCCGCAAATGATAGGTCTCAATTTAGTCAGCTTGAAGTTGTGTGTCGCGGTAGCGAGACACTACTTCTAGTGGGTGAAACAATAAGTGATTTAATTTAGCGGTTTAAGGGTTAACCCTTACAGCGCGGGGACCGACTTTAGTCGTCAGAATCTGACGTCTGTAGACGTCAGATTCTGACGACTAAAGTCGATCCCCGCGCTGTAAGAGTAATAATATTTCTAGTGGCCGTACACCCATAACATAGGTATTTAAATAAATCAGAAGCAGCTAGCTAAGATAGTTATGATGATTTCAAAAAGAAAAAAATCCTCTGGTCTCCATGGATTTTACAAAAAAAATTCAGCGCTCTAAGGGTTAATATAAAATTTGTACACTGCGGGTGTCAAAGGCCCGGTGTGACCTGCGATAATTAGTAGAACTCGCAGAATTACTTTTAGGAAGTAGCGACAAGGAATCACGTTTCTGGAAGAGACAGAAAAAACGGCCCGTCAGTGTTTGCTTATAATTAAGTGGGGGTGAACTTGGGATAACGTAGGACTAAGTGGCTTTCTGATATTACCCATGTTAGTATTACCCTGTCACCGCAGTGGATCTGCCCTTTGACACATGACCCCGCATGACTTGACCTCTGACACACATACTTCCACTTGGGAGAATCTCAGATTAGGTTTACCCTTTCAGCGCGGGGATCGACTTTAGACGTCAGGATCTGACGTCTACAGACGCAGATTCTGACGTCTAAAGTCGATCCCCGCAATGAAAGTGTAAAATATTTATAACGGCCGTAGACCCATAACATAGGTATTCAAATGAAGCGGAAAGAGCTAACTAAGACATTTAGGACGATTTCAAACTGAAAAAACAACCTTTGGTCTCTTGGTTGGGCCAACGTTTTTGACGTTGGACCTCCATTGACATAACAGCCATTCCTTTCCTACCACATGTTGGAATCCCGTTACTTCTTGTCATCACCTGATGCTCCTCGGGGATGGCTCAATTTCTTTCCATTTTCTTTTTGTGTTGGAGCGCGAATGTTTACGGAATACAATACCTAGATGTGGTTAATGGACCTTGATACAGTTCACTTGTCTCCGTCGAAAAGAGTATTGTCTTTTGTTTGTGTTTCGGTAATATATCTGTTTACTTAGCACATTTAGATGTGTTTCCAGATGTGCCGGGAATTGAATGTAAATAAGAATATAAAGTACTTCATGATTGAAGGTTATATGCTCTAACTTTTTATTTCTATATGCCATGTTGTCTACCGTAACAGGTCCTGGATTTGCTAAATAGCATTTCATTACTCGAAACTTTTACTTTTTGACTATAATATGTTACTAAGAAACATTGCTCTAAGTAATTTACCTTAAAAATTGCGGTCTAAATTTGACCTCTGTAGAAGCTGAGCCTTGCTGTAGGGTCGATGCATAAAGTATACTAGTACATCATTATTCTGCAAAGAAAACAGAATATATATAACCAAGTATACTGGATTCCTTGATATAACGTTGCTTTTTCAACTTAGGCCTAGTAGTTTAGGGGGGCACCATTCAATATCCAGGGGGATAAATAATTTCGTGCAGACTCTGCGTGAAATTAATAATTTACTTCAAGAACTGTTCCATATAAACATATAAAATGTAATAACTTTAAAAAAAATTAGCGTGCCGCCGAGCCGGGTTGAAATAAAAAATTTGTCCGCGACTAAAACTCCAGCCCGCCCCCCGTCTGGAAATTGAATGGTGGCCCCTGTAGTTACTGTGCCCCCCCCCCCCCACGCTAGCGACCATGGTTAGTGTATGGTCTCCTGATCAAAAACCATTATACTTCTCTGTATCATAAAAATATGTATTTTATTTCGGTCAAAGAAATGAATCTGAATCTGTTTATTTTCTTCTATACGGCACATCACGTTCATAAAATTTGTATCAACGTTGTAGCAATGTTGTATCATCATCAATAAATGAACATGATGTGCCCAGTGGGTATGTTCCTTTGAAGTTACAGCTCTCAGCATCAACAATGACCTTGTGGGGATTGATTGACAGCAATCACGCAGCTCTGTATAATATTGCATTGTGCAAATCCAGACGTTTCGAATAATATAAATATTATGAGGTAGATAAAAATTGATACAGGGTATGTAGATCTATTATTGTCTCTCACCTAGCGTACAGGTCCAATATTTGTCAGAGATAACTGGATACGGTGACTGCTCGAACAGGACAGAGGCCCACTGTTTACAAGAGTCAATTTGTCCCTGATCTGATCAAGTCCTTTGTCGTGCATAGCCACAAGACAGTAGCTGTTCCCTTTACAAGTGAGCAGGTACGGTCTTTTGACCTTGTAGAAAAATCCTGGCCTGCAATAGATAACACATCTATCTTCAGATATCTGCCTCATCCTTGGAATTGAATCGTGTCCGGTGCCAATCAAGATGTACGGATCCCCACCTATAATCAGCGGCAGGATAATACACTGTCGGTCAATTAATCATTTTCTTTTATTCTAAGAATAGACACGCACACGTCGTAGGCCTTCACATACATGACGAAAAGGTCTGTGTAAGGTGGTTTCGTCATTTGAACTTTTGTAATATGATAAATTATTAAATGTAAAAACACCCAATCTTTTATTCTTTCATTTAAAATTATTTCGTTAACTTGGTTTTATCAAGAGCTTTATATGAAGTTCTTACTTTATATATTCGAGATAATTTGTTAGCCCACGCTGGCCTAACATTGAACCAGCATCGAGACTAAATAAAATCAACACATATCAACACACAAAATCAACACATATTACACGAACATGCTCAGTCCACACTTTAAACCCATTGTTCAATGTAGAAGCGGCAGTGGGTCATTTTGAAATGAAAAGTAATCACGCGGGCTATCGAGTGAAATATTTAGGTATCACATCATTTATTTAGGAAATTGTTCTGTAGAAACTGTTTTTACACATACAAATGTAAATGATGATACCTTGGAAAATTACTCAGATTACCGACTGTAGTTGATGATGTCTATAGCGCGGTGCTTTGTGGAACCCCCTTGTCCCGCTTAATATAAACAGTGGTCTATCCCTTTAACATTTTAAGCTAATATGAGCAGCGTCTGTGACGCCGGCCCAACAATAATTAACCAACGACGAAAAAAACAAATTATACTCTATAAACTCAAAGTTATTGAACTTTCTAATTGAACAAGATTCCCACAGACAGCACTGCCTACCTCAGGCTTGTGAACAGTTTTAACCACTTCATATGCAAAACCTCAATGACCTGAGCTCCATCCCGTTTTAAGCCACAACCAGACCGAATGGCCAAAAAAAAGTGAACAATCAAATACGTCAGAATGTAGCAGTCCGTGTAAATCACAGAGACTAGTTTGATTTCTCACTTACAGCGTGTGGCACCTGTCTGGCACAGGATGAAGAAAGAATAAAACAAGCTCATATTTATTACCAATGAAGAAACAAGTCGTTTGTATGTTATCCATGAGCTGTCCACTGACAAACCATCGATAGCATACAGGCGACTCTGCTATTCGATTTACTTTTCTGCTCGTGAATGCAAAATGCTCAAAACACCATTGCACTATGCCACATGACAAAGCGATATTTCAATTAATATGTAATTCCTGGGGGGGGGGGGGGGGGATTTGTGGCTGAGAAGTTGTGAACGTGTTCGTTCTCAGTATCTGGGGGTTAATGCTACCAGATAAACTTGCTACTGAAAATGAAACGACGAAATCGTCGTTTTATTTCCACTAGTAAATTTAGCTGGTGCAATATAGATTGTTTAATTTGTTCATAAATCTGGTCCTAGACATCAAATACTTTTATCATGTTTTTTTCAGTACTGATTTATTCATAGTTGACAGACAGACAGACAGACAGAATTTTTATTGACGTAAAAAGTCCTCATGGACTTATTTGTCATAGAAAAACATACAATATAATATAATTCAATAATATAAAACATCAACATTATTTTAAAATACAAATAAACAAGCCGATATAAACAATGGTGATTCTTATTGTAAAATAATATCCACAAATAATTAATAACAAATATAAAGCAGCAAAATAATTTTAAAATACAGAAAATAAGGCGATAAAAGCAATAATTGTTCTGATCGTACAACTATTATCACAACCAATAATTAATAACAACTATAAAACATTAAAATAATTTTAAAATACTGGTAAACAAGCTAATAGAGAAAAGACAACTATTATAATAATTAATAATATAAAAAGGTTAGGTAATTTTTTTAAAACACAACTTGATATATTTCGCTAACATGTTGAGTACAGTAAAATTGTTACTGTTTAACAACAGTATAAATTTTTTTTCAGCAGTTTCACCATGGAAATTAGAAATAAACAAATTAATATTACTAAAAAATAAAGTTCTTTCTGTATTAAAATATGGGCACGTTATTAAAAAGTGAACTTCATCATCAATTTCTGACTCACATCTTAAACAAATTCTATCTTTTATTGGTAGATTTTCATGTCTCCCTGTTTCAATTCTTAAACAATGTGACGATAAACGTAACTTAGCCATAGCTGTTATGTCTTTAATATTTGTCAAAAATAATAAATAATGTTCGATCTTAAATGATTTTTTAAAAGTAATATAAGTACGTAACTTGGGGGCGCTGGTTGTTGCTTGACGCCAGATGTTTATGTAATCATTTTTAATGGTAATTTCAATATCTTTCATAAAAAGTTTACTGTTTTCTATGCGTTGTTCCCGCCAAGTATCTTGAAGACCAATGCTACATAAAAGCTGTTTGACATGAGTTACCCAGTTAACTTTGCCTGATCGATCGAAATGGATTAAAGATTTATAACAATGCCTCAATGGGCTACGGGACGAAGAGTTCAGTATGTGACACCAATATTTTAAAGTCATTATTTTTTGAAGTATAAAAATGGGAAATTGACCTGTTTCCCCATAGACACCTGGCGAAGAAGTGTGGCGACTTACGCCCAACATTAGTTTAAGGTATTTTAATTGTACTTGTTCAATTGCTTTTGTTTCTTTACCGTTATACATAAGCTCGCTACAGTACATTAAAATCGGCAATATTTGAACATTTAACGTTTTTAATGAAATTTTAGGTGGCAATTTACCGACACTAGCAGAACTGTAATGTCGTATGGCGAAGATTGATTTTGATGCTTTATCAGCAATATATTCGTAATTTGAGGCAAACATGTTCTTATTATTAGAGCACCACAATCCAAGGTATTTATATTTTTCTATGATTTTGATGTTTTGATCCCCATAGGTAAATGAACAATTTGCTTTTGCAGCTGAAGGGTTATAAATTACTACATTGGTTTTTGGCAAGCTGACAATCAAGTGCCATAGTTTACAGTAAAGATAGAAACAATTTAGTTGCTTTTGTAGACCAATTGCAGATTGTGAGAAAAAAATTAAATCGTCTGCAAATAATAAATACATTATTAATTCTCTGTCGATTTTTACACCACACTGTGGATCTAAATGCTCATTTAGGTCACTTAAAAATTCATTAAATAGCCTAGGGCTTAGAACACCTCCTTGTAATACACCATATGTACTTTCAAACGGTAGTGTAATTTTTTTATTCCACGCAATTCTCATTTTTGATTTCGAGTACATATTTTTTATTATATTTAAAAACTTTCCATTAATATTTCTTTTGGCTAGCTTGTGAAACAGTGCCGATCTGTCAATATAGTCAAATGCCTTTGTCAGATCTATATAGCATACATAAAGTGGTTTTTTATACTTTTTGGAATGCTCTACGAGTGAATAAAGAATAAAAATGTTGTCTGATGTTCTACAATTTGCCTTGAAACCAGCCTGGAACTGGTCATTATCACAACACACTTCGTTTTTGTACGTCAAGCGGTTTTCTAAAACAATTTCAAATAATTTTCCTAAGGCTGGTAAGACTGTAACTTTGCGGTAGTTTTCAGGGTTTAGTTTATCACCTTTTTTGTGAATAGGAGTAATTAGTCCACTAACCCACGTGTCTGGATAAACGCCAGACTCAAAGATAGAATTAAATAAAATTTCCAAAAAAGGCATAAAATATTTTTTGCCTTCAGTGATTAGTTCTACAGGAAATCCGTCTATACCTGCAGTTTTACCTTTCTTAACCTTTCTCAATGCAAAATAAATCTCATTTTTTGTTACTCTACCGTTTAAAATCTCGTCTGCCACTATTGTATCTTCGTTATTTATCGAAATAGATTCATTTGTAACACTTTCTTGAATACTGGACATGAATTCATAGTCAAACATTTGTAGGGTCGGAGGTCTAGATTGCTTTAAAAAACAGTCATAAAATTCCATTAAAGAAATTTCAGGCATAGGAGTGTTATTTTTATGCTTCATCTTTTTCCATATTTTCCAGTATTCATTTGGGTTTTTCGTTATACAGTTTTGCAGTTTATCAACATAAAATTTAACTTGTTTACGCTTTTTTCGCTGTATTAACGTTTTATAGTCTTTACACATGTCATGATATTGTTTGCACTGGGAAAAGCGCGTGAGATCATTGTCTTTTGCTAATTTATTACATGTGCGTTTTAATTCTTTGCATTCACTATCATACCAGGCATTATTGGGAAAAGTGGTTGATTTTATAATATTTCTATTTCTAGATATTTTTTTAAAACATGCATTAGCAACTGTTGTCATCAGATTATGTAACAGGTTTAATAGCATATTGCTATCAGCAAAATTTGCAGCTAAATCATAAAATTCCGCATAGAATTCACTACATATGTCACTGCACAAAAAATCCTGGTAACACTTAGAATTATCTGTATCAAATAGATAAGTGTGGAACTGACGTTTATCTGTTATACGAATTGTCTCAACTGGATCAATATTTTCTTTAAAATTAAGGCAAGACAAGGAAAATAAAAGTGGACAATGATCTGAATCAACTGATAACTGTCCAATTTTAAAATCTCGTAATAAGTTTACAGATAATTGTGACATTAACAAATAGTCAACAGTACTCTTACCCATTCTGTTATAGTAGGTGAATGACCCTTTTTGCTTATCTGCATAATATCTACCATTGACTAAAAATACACCACTGCCAATACAAGTCTCTACGAGGCGTTTACCATAAGTATTAATACGAGTGTCCATGTTATATCTATCAGGTATATTTTCTCGGTCATCAATAACGTCTTTAAGGCTACCAGTTCTAGCATTAAAATCGCCCACCATGATTATGCGATGGGTTTTTATAGAACGTGATAACTGTTCATCTATCATATCAAAAGCTTCAATTTTCGCACCATTATAACTTGAGTCCTGAGGTGAAATGTAAACACAGCCTATTTTTGTATCTACATTAGAATCACCAAAAAGTTTACTGTTTATAGTAATCCAGACTAAACATTCATGAACTTGTTGAATTTTAACATACTTTAAAATGGATTTTTTTATTAGTATGCCAAATCCACCAGAAAATCTGCATGCTTTAGGATGCTTTTCATTTCTCGAAAAATTAAAATATGTAAAATTAGCAATATTTATTTCATAGTCTGGACTTTTCATTGTTTCCAACAGTATTATAATATGGTTTTTCATTAAATAATTTAAAGTTTCACTTTGGTCAAGTTTGTCGCCGATGCCTCGAATATTCCAACATATTACACTGACGGTATCTTCATTGTAGTTACACTTTTTGGTTTTATGCTTAGGTAAATTGTTTATCTGTCGTTTATGTGATTGTTCTCGTGAAAATTTAAGCAATTGTTGATACAGTTTGCCAACTTGATGGTCCCTTTTTCATTCAAGTGTAATCCATCGATTTTGTAGTCCTTATGTTGTAGAAATGAATCGTTCTCCACGTAAAAAACACGTTCTGTCTTACTAGCTTTAAATTGAAGGAAATTATTGAAGCTGATGATACTTGCGTTTAAATGAGAATCATCCCATCGTCGTGGTATACCCGTCATATATACCTCGGCTGTGTTGTTTAATGACAAAGCACTGTCTATTAAATTATCATAGTGGAGCACTGCTTGTCCCAATGAAAGTGACTTTATCGTGTTTGTTCCACACAGAAAAACTAGTCGATTACTGTCGCTGTATCCATTGTTATCTTTTAGATCCTTTTCCACTCGCATAATTGACGCACCACGCTTCACGTACACACAGGTGTTCTTTCTTTTTAATTTTGGGCCAAGATTTGCTCCTAGAGAGTCACTAACAACAGTTGTTTTCTTGTAATGTCTTACCTCTCTTTTCTCTGTCTCCTGTCTCTTATTCTCAGACTGGGGTACAGCGCGTGGCCGGATAATCACAGGTATAGGCTCCGTCTTCTCTGCACCAAAGTTGTCATTTACCACATCCTCGTTGTTTGCTGTTTCTTCCCTTTTGCTGTCCATTTTCTGGTTGTTTTTTCGTCTATCTCGTCTGTTCTTTCTACTTTTCTTTTTCTCCTCTATTTTATGCCACTCCCTACCATCAGTGAATATTACACTATCCTCCTCTTCTTTACGTTCAACTATATTGTCTTTTTCAAACAGCTGATTATTTAGTCTAGTTATTTCTTTATGTAATCTCACTTTCTCACTATTGAACATTACATTTGCTTTGTGAAGTTTTCTTATTGCTCTGTTTTGTTTGCTCAATTTGCTCGTAAGTGTCTTTGTTGAATCTCTGTAGGCGTCAATTTTTGAAACTTTTTTCTTTACTTCCCATTCAAGTGATAATATTTTTTTCTCAAGCTGTTTAATTATCGTGTCGTTTCCTTCCAACTCGCTCAGGTCGGTTTCTGTTTGAGTGCTAGACTCCACAAGTGTACACTGTACTGTAGACTCACTCTCTGCTAGTTGTGGCAACTCGCTCAGGTCGGTTTCTGTTTGAGTGCTAGACTCCACATGTGTACACTGTACTGTAGACTCACTCTCTGCTAGTTGTGGCAACTCCCTTAAACAACTTGTTGACTGGTTTGTTGAGATACTCGCATTTAAACTACTCTTGGACAACTTGTCGTTGATTTCTACTTTGTTTATTTCTAACTCTGTTTTCGTGTTTCTACCACTCAAAATGTCACTAGGAAAGACGTTAACAGCCCCACAGGCAAATACATACAATGCGTATATATCTTTGGCCAAGGCCAACGGCGCATTTTGTCCTCTTCTGTTTTTCATTGTCCATTTGCTTTTTGGTATTATGCTTGAAGTATTTTCCACCAATTCTGACTGTTTTTCATAGCGATTATAAGCGTGCTTGAAAATGATATGTCTAGCTGCTTGCAGATCTTCAATATCTGCGTCTATGGCGTCCACTAGGGCCTCGACTGTGTCGGCTTTAGTGTTGGTGTCAACATTCTGCAACACACGTGCAATAGCACAGTCAATCTCTCTCAATGCTGGGTGGGTTAAAATGAGCGATTCACTGGCCTCCTGAGTCGATACAAGACTGAATGAGCTAGCCGTCACTTCGCCATCCATAGAAATGTCACTGTTTGGTCCCATGTTGAACTTTAATCCACAACGTTTGCCCAATGATAGGCCAATATCACCATTCACAGGTAGCAGTTAATCCAGGTCAACAGAAATTCAGTGTATACAAACTTCCCAATGAAATGTCTCTAGAAACGTCTATAAATATTATTTATTTATCCTTTTTTTCACATAATGTCCTTGGGTGCGTGTTTATGTACAAAATGATGCAAAAATATATACAAAAAGTGAGTTATATCCAGCAAAAAATGACAAAAAAGCAAGAGCTCGAAAATGCGTGTGCGTATATCAAGGGTACAGTAGCCTACTTGTTGTTGACCTTGTCGCGTGTTTTATCAAGGATGTTGAGTGAGTATCAGCAGAGTGACACAACCTGACTGCAGAAAACCAAGCGTGAAATTCACTCGGAATTTACCCCTATCACGTGACAAAACATGGCGACCGCGCGGGATAACATCCGGCCTCTTGGTGCAGTCCTTCGAACTTATATAAAACAGTGACTGCTTACTTGAAAAGTTAATAGTTACTTCATGTTGACTATGACCAGAAAACATGCTCGCTTGTCCAAAAGTAAAAGTGAAAAAAGTAGAAACGGTTTTTAAATACTTGACATAATAATTATCTGGTATGGGTTATTAAAATCATTTTAAATCAAATCTGCTGGCATATTTAATAAAATATGTGCACTCAATTTTAGTGCTATGCAACAATGACGTCTATTAGAATATTGTTAGGCCTGGTGATACACGTTTTCACAATGTAGAAATAATGTTGGTATTCTTACTTCTCACAAGACTAGTATTCTTACATTAGAATTTGTGGATTGCAAAAAAATGAAGTGGTTGCAAATAAAGAACCAGAAGTATATACTATCCTACGTGCATATTGTTGTACTTAATACTTAACTTTAATTTGAGCAATAAAGACTGTATAAGCCTCTGGTTGTAATTTCAAAACCTTGCATGTACTGGTTGTATACTATAGTATGAACAACACATGAATTGACTTATTGGCTAAGACATCAGGTGGTGAAGCTTTAGTTCACCAGACGGCGCTGCTGTCACAGCTGTTTTGCAGCATGCCAGTTTGATATGGCCGATCTGGTGGCAATATTGTTTTCCAATAAGTCATGGGGATTAATTGGCGCTCTGAAAAGTCACCTGAAAAACTAGTGAAATTTGCAACCCTAAGAACAATTTTTAATTGATCTAATACTGGATGCTATTTTTTCTGGCAAGTTTTTTTCTAATACTGACGTGCAAATCCTAAAGTCAATAACTGCTTACTTGAAGAATATATCCCAGCAAACACGGCACATTAAGCCAATGCTGGTTTAATGCTGGTCCAGCATCGGAGACGGTGGACCAACAAAAAATAAACATTAGTTCAATGTATCGTGTTTACTGGGTAGTCGTATTAATAATTAAAAACTAGCTTTCTAATTTTCTACAATATCAGCTAATAAAGTACAATTATTATGCAGAACAAAGGGGAAATCACAGTAAATTTAACTTAAATTTTGTGAATGAAGGAGTAATTCGCCTCAGGAGGCTATCCTGGCCCAGTTTAGCCTACATATGCACACAGGTGGCCTAAAACCCCATTAATTTCATTTTATTTTATTTATTGAGTTTGACAGCAGTGCAGATCTATGCCTAAAGAACACGAAACGCTTCCTGAGCGTTGATTAAAATAGACCGTCGCATGCATCAATGAGTAGTTATTGCATGATCAGTTAATGATTTCTAATTCCCATTTACATGATTCAATTTCAATAAATATTAACTTATCTAATGGAAATTAGAGAAAAATTCAATGTTTCAAGGATAAATATATTTTTCCTAATGAAAATATGAACATTTTTTCCTAATTATTACGAAAGGCGTTAAAAATTCCCCTTAGATTGGCCTAAATTTTCTCAAGAAATCTTAGGAGCATGCGCTCCAAACCCCGACACCCCCCTTTCTTCAGACCCTGGCTCAGTGTCATGGACCACTCGTACTTGGTGATGGCTACTTATGGCACATCTTCACATGCATTTATTCCCGCTCCCTGACCACGCGGACGCTCGTGCCGGGATCAGGAAATGGTGGATTTCGGTGATCCAGCTGGTTTGTGCCCATCATGCAAGAGATGTCACAGCAGACTCAAGAAGTTGAATCAATGTTGGTTTATCGTTGGTCCATCGTCTTCGACGCTGGACCAACGTTAAACCAGCATTGATTCAACGTCTTGTGTTTACTGAGGTTGCAGTTATGATGCATGAGCTAGCGTTGTAGCCACCAGACTACAATGCTCTACTGCTCCTGCTAAGACAATAGTTTCCCTAATATAAATCATGTGTTCAACATGCTACAAGCTCCCATTTGAATAATGACTAAACTCCGGGGTGAAACTTTAATGCTGTGCAAAGCCAAAAGGCAGTAACTACCTTTGTTTTGCACACATCTAATCGGACTGTATCCTGGACAGTGGATTGGCTTAGCATTTTTAACCCTTCAACTGCTGAGCACGACTATAGTCGTTTTTAACTTGTTTATTAGTCGATTAAATCACTGTTATTGGGAACTAAATGAGCTTTTAAACATCACGATTTGCAAATGTTTAGTCCCAAATTAAACAAATATGAGTAACTTTCATACACTTGAATTTGTGGGTTGCGGTAGCGAAACACAACTTAAAGTGGGTGAAAAAATATTTTTTGTAAATTTGTCGACTACAGTAGTCTATCTCTCTGTTTAGCACTAGTTTAATCAGTTGATAAGAGTTAAATATGTCTAAAAATATGTTATACAGCGCTGCGTGATTGATGTCAATTCTCACAAGGTCGGTCGTTGTTGATCAAGATCGCTGTGACTTTAAAGGGACATATCCACTGGGCAAATCTTGCACGTTCATCACTTTATACCTTCAAGATGCATCATAGTACAAAGTATAATTTTGCATCTCTGAAGAATTACTAAATTTCCTAAAATCTAGGTGTTTGCTAACGAAAATTTTTATGGAACTGTTTTATTAATAACAGTAATTTTTTTATGAAACAATCGTTAGCGTGTTTTCGTTTACAAAATGGCCGACTGGCTACCATAAGTTTTGTTGTTTATGTCTGAAACCATCATTTCGCAGATGTAAAATCACAAAATCGCATTTTTATTCGATTTTTCTCATTATTTGTATTTATTTGTGACGATTTGTATAGTAAAAAACTGTTTGTGGTATAAAGTTTCAGATATCGACCGTGAATTGCACTGTACACGACAGGCATTCTTTTAGTGTATATCGTAAAAAAACCCTTTCAATTGAATAAACGTCATTCAGCTAATCTAGAATGCTAGACGAAGAAAAAATGTCTAGATTCAGTTAATAAAGAAACGATACAGCGTACTTTATACATTATACATGAGTGCAAGAAATTGTAATATCCATTTCCAATAGCTAATCCGCAGTGAAATGTTTTACTGATGTTGCTCAAAAATAAAACTTACAAGTTTAGTGACAATCGGTTTGAACAGATCGAGTATTTTTTTATCTGATGACGAGGCCCCCCCTGGAGGTGACATTGATAAGTGGCGGACACGACCATTGTTTACCAGGGTGATGATTTGAAAACAAATTAGGACGGAATACGTTAATTCCAGATTAGAGATGTAGTTTATATAAATTATTGTAAAAATACAAATCATAAGGAATGCACCATTGAGAAAACCTGTGATAAGTGCTGTATTTTTTCATTACTTTCTCATTAATTATTAGACCTCGTCCCTGGGCATTTAATTTGTCTGAATCGAAACCTTCTCACTTACATAATCTATTAAAATTATATGGACAGTGTAATTACTTTTCGATACCGTGCTTACAAATGGAGGGAGTTAGATCTTATTAAGATAACGATTCATCAAGTTAGTGGCAAAGGCAAAAACAAGTAATTGCTTACTTTAAAAGTAATCAGTTACTGTTGTTTGTCTTTGCCACGGATAGCATAATCTGTGAAAACCAGTCATAGTAATAATTTACACTTGACATTTCTGGTTGTTGTGACGCCCAGCCTTTCTTCAATGAATTCGCATCAGGGGCTGAATCAAAACCAAGGATTTTCATCAAACACAAAACATTTGTGTAACATTTGTACAATGTCGACCCAACGTCTTCGACGTTGGTCCAACATTGTAAAAATGGTATACAAATGTTTTGTGTTCACTGGGTTGGTCCAATGCTCGCATCACTTTCACACCAGCCGGGCAGCTTCAGTCCGGCTGATCTCGGTGGCGGGCGACCACGTAGGGGGGGGGGGGAGCGATCCCGGCCTCCCTCGTGACATGTGCCTGGATCATGTTATAGTAGCGTCGGTCCTGTGGTGTGTGGTCACTCGGCTCCCTGTGCTCCAGGTTAGACCACGTGTGGACCACTACACTACTACTACAGTTACTACCACCAGGCGTTTTGTTACAACACACGGATTATTAAAAGTCAACCAGGGTCCAGCCTGGAATACCCGGAATTCACACCTGGCGTCTACAGATCTGGATCCATGCATGTCCATCCAGGTGAGACAACTAGCAGGATCCTTCACCCTTTCAGTTTCAGGTCTGAGTTTACCATTGCCATCTTCATCCACTACAAGCCGCGAATTCCTCTCGCAATTATTATCGACTTGTTGTGGATGAAGATAGGATTTGAAGTAGTATGGGAGTGAAGAAAATTGATATGTATTTGTAAAACAGTTTCATGGAAATAAAAGATTCCAGCGCTTCAAGGGTTAATGCTTATTTCTCCTTCAAGTGATCTTGTTTAACCCTTTCAAACCTGAATTTACCACTGTCATCTTCATCCACTACAAGTCGCGAATTGCTGTCGCAATTCTCGACTTGTAGTGAATAAAGATGACTTGAAGTGGGTGGCAAGTGAAGAAAAGGTATCGTTATTATTAAAACGGTTTCATGACAATTTTCGTTCTCAAACCTGTAGGTGTACGAGATTATGTAATTCTTCAGCTATGCAAAATGACGCTTTTAAAGGGTTTAATGACAAAATAATTAAAACGGCTACAGACATCACATGATTAGCTCTTTTATTAAGTGTTTATATGCTGTAGAGCATAAGAACATAGCTTCAGTTTTCATCTAATTACATTATTTAATACGATGTTTTTCCTGGGGGTTAGGCTGTCCAAATTTGTTTGACAATTATAGCTCTCCTGGATATATGGATGGCATTGATTTTAATAGTTACTCATTTTAGCCACATTATCATGTGATTAAAACTTATCATTATTAGTGTTATCAAAGACTTATTTTGTATAATATAAAAATGGTATATTAGGCACTATTCTCATCTAGCGTGAGATAACGCTCTCCTAGAAACAGGATTCGAACCAGACTATATAACGGAATCATTACATCCCTGTTAGCTGGTTAAGTGATAGGCCTCTCTAATATACAGAGTAGATGCATACTATAATGATTTTGCTTATGTATTTTTTAATAATCGTACTGCACAGTATAACTGCCTGCCAGCTAACCCTCTCCAAAATCTTACTTTCACAAAATATACTAGCCATGTTCTGATCTTATTGTGTTATTGTGTTATTGTTTTTGACGCATTTCATAATATTATGATAATCGACGCATAATCCGCATTTTACCTTGAATGACTCGCTTGGGTGGGACGTCCTGCAAAAACCATACACCAGACGTTAAATTAACGCTGGTCCAACGTCAACGATGTAGAACCAGCGTTAATTTAACGTTGCTGTTTAACCCTTACAACGCTGAAACCAAGAGACCAAAGGTAAAGCAAGGTAAACTAAGAGACCGAAAGTTGTTTTTTTCAATTTCAAATCACCATAGATATCTTAGTAACCTCTTTCCGCTTCATTTGAATACCTATATATTACGGGTATACGGCTATTATAAATATTTTACTCTTTCAGTGCGGGGATCGACATTAGACGTCAGATTCTGACGTCCATAGACGTCAGAATCTGACGTCTAAAGTCGGCCCCCGCGCTGGAAAGGCTAAACCTGCTCACTCTACCTGTGTGTGTGGTTTTGACAGGTATGAATGGAGTAAACTCATTTCCCGGCATGATTAACTGACCTTTAAATCCAGCTCAACTTCAGCTCAGGATCATAAAGCCATGTTACATGATACTCTGGATCCAGTACTCGTGACCAGTGTATCGGGTCCAGATCATTTGGATGTTCTCTGGGAGTTCAGTTCCAGAAAGCTCATTAAATTAGTTTTGTCGCATCATATCCATGACCAGAAACGCTACAGTTTCCGCTCTGAAATTAATTAAGTGACTACAACTTTCATATTTTTATAGAAATCGTATTAGAATTTGATAACTGGTTTATCATATCAATTCCATCACTAATTTAGTTTAAAGGTTTAAGTAGTACAGGGAATGTTCAAAATGTTTTTTATTTATTTTGCAAGAAAAGGGATGTGGATATAATATTATCGTGTCCTTTACCTGTTTACAATGATGAGGCTGCGAACTTTCAAGTGAGCGAATACATGTTGTGTTACGTCGCCAAACTTCTGAATAGCACAATTAAAATTATTACGATAATCAAATTCGTGGATGAAAAAACACACTTCCAAAGATATTACATTTATCATGTTATGATTGGTTAAGAATTATTTATCCTGTTCGGAGACAAAATGCAGTAACAGCTTACTTTACATGGCATACAAGACCTGTAATAACAATGAATGCTCTATTACGAGAGAAGGTTTTATCTTTGCTATTTGATGTGTACTGATGTGAAATGTCAGAGGTATTGTAATTATAGACATGATTGTGTTGAATATAGTAATACGTTATACTAGATACGAGTCTACACTTTTTATAACTTGTGTGAAATTAGGTTACGGACTTTCTTTTAGCTCATTTCTCAGAATACTTATTTTAAGAACACATCAATACACAACTCACCAAGGGGTTTGCCGTGCAAAGCCCAAAAGGCAGCATCTGTTTTCTTTACAAGTGAGCAGATACTGCTTTCTGGCTTTGCAGAGCAGCATAGTCCTACATCAGTCACACCAAGGGAAATAAATCAGGGACTATAATATCCATAAGTTTTTTTGTTCGTAGAAATCGTTCCATAGAAGCGAAATAACAATAATACACTTAATTATCTCGGTTGCTGGGCAGGACTGGTGTGTCCCTCTTGTACAAATTCAAGATTTTGCAAGTTAAGAAACTTAGAACAAGAACATATATAATATTGAATGTCTCGTTTCAAAAAAGTGTTTAATACATGAATGCGGCACTTTGTAATCAGTAGCACCTCCCCAGGATTTCCTGTCATGGAGTAAGTCACCACATCCTTGCCCTCCCCCCCTTGTGGTTTCCCGAGAAATTAACAGTCCTTGGCAGAAACTACTGACCCCGAAACGGTACCGACTGGATATCACTGAACAAACCAGGTAGCGTGATAGGTCGTCACAACGGCGGCGCAGTACTGGGCCAACGTCTACCACGTTGGACCAGCACGGAGCCTGCCGTTGTGCGTTGTGTGTGGTATGTACACTTTAGAGGTTTTCTCACAGTCTCGTTTGTAATCACGTGATAACAGGGACTGCTGAATCTAACGAGAAGCGACGTTAATAAGGTGGAATAATTAAAATATCGACAAATCACACCTCAATCATGTACCATAATCTAAGATTATGGATACGTGCGGTAGAATTTACTTTTAAAATTAAATTAGATTAGATTGGAATCATTCAAGGCACATCATGTCTAACGAGGCCTTTTCTATGTACAAACTTATACATGTGGATTGTAGAGGCAGCTTCATAATTCATTTAGGTTTAATTTCAAGTGTAATATGGAATACTTGTGGTCGTTCTCACACTCGACAATATTAGCAATTTGTATAATTTGTTGTGAGCTTTTGAGCTCAAGTATATGTTATTTTACACCTTATTTACATAACAACTGAATGACGGGCGGTGATTAGCAGATTCTATCATGTGACAAAATGAGCCACTCTTTAATTGACTACTACATGTATATACTTAGTCAATTGTGTGCAATTCAACATGTTTTAGTAAAGTAAACAAATGACACATGACTCGCAATCATTTGGCCTATGTAATGTCATAGGTAAAAATATTGATAATTCTATACATATACAATCAATTAGAGTTGGTAAGTTCCAACCGCGAGACGCAGGCAGCGGAAACCCTGGGAGCATCTAGGGGATTAGATAGGTAGTCAGGATGAGCGCCACCTGGTGAATAACATAAACACAGACATATATCTGAGTGTGGATTGGCCGTTTAACCCTTACAACGCTGATAATATCGTTTCCTTGGGTATGAAAGGGTGTATCTGCCACTTTGTAAAGTGGCAGATACACCCTTTCATATCCAAGGGGTCTATATATTTGAATAAACCATGGAGGAAAAGATTTTCTTTTCAATATGAAATTATGATAAATGTCTATAGCTCTTTCAGTTTCATTTAAGTACCAATGGTATGGGTCTACGGCCAGGATAAGGATCTAACTCTTTCAGTGTAGAGACCGACTTTATATATACGTCAGAATCTGACGTCCATGGTAATAAGATACACATAGGCTCATGCATACAAACGACATGTAATGATCACTAAAGATTTACGATAATTCATTCAGCATAAGCGATCCGCACAAAGAAACAATAAACATAATCCGTGGATGTTTCACGCGTGTAGCATTTACTTAATCAATATTTATGACATACACCGTTGAGTGGTAGCAGAGAGTGATTGGTATTCATCGTATTCTGAAGGTATTTAATTAGTGCATTGACCCTTAAGTGGTGCATTTAGTTTTCTAAATTTCCACACACTTGAAGTTGCGAATCGCGGTAGTGAGACACAACTTTAAATTTGTGAAAATTATTTTAGATAATTGCTGAGAAACCCTAAAAATGTCATTTATTTAGGTTTATCTACAAACTGTAAAGCAGATGAACTCTTGATTAACTGATGACGACTTCCTTTAAGTAAAGCTTTAATTAACTCACCACGCCTTTAATTAGATCGCAATTGAGTCAGTTTATGTGAGGAATTACAATGTTTACATATTTGCTTGACAGTCAAAGTGACTTACCTATTACTTTTGGAAAAAAATAATGAGATATTTGCGTTGCAAATAAAATTTTCTTTAACTTTCTAGAAAATCAATGAAATATATATACATTTTTGTTTTTTGCAAATCATTTCACAGGTAATTTAGCTGTTTTGACTTCCAGTTTTAAAATATTTGATAAAAATAACAGCCATGGTTACTGCTTTTTCACATGATTATGCGCTGATCAATATTCCTTGCATTCAGTGCACGCTTTGCTTTATGTAGTGATAGAGCACAGCACCTTTTACGTGTTCGTAATTCAGAACAAGGAATATAGAAGAACCTCTATATTCCTTGTTCAGAACAATAAATAATATTGTAGCCCTGTGGTTATTTGTAACCAGCACAATCATGTCTGACTTACCCGTCACGGATTATCCGTGCATGTTACTAGCTAGAGTTAGATAAACAGAAGGGGAATTTAACCATACATATGCAATGTTTGTAAAGTCATTGGGAATATATAGCAAAATAAAAGTTGATAATCTACTCTAATCTGTAAAACTCAATAGCCTTGACCTCCTATAATCCACAGAATATAATGAATTATGGGGGAGGGGTGTTATATAACTTTCTTTTCACCGAGTTGCTTCTCCCGAGTTCGCAGACTCGGTCTGAAACTATAGCTGTAGAGAAGTCGAGACTAGCTGTGGGAAGGTGCTCTATATACAAGGAGGTTATAATATAACCCCCTTGCTGCATGTAGCTTTGCAGGTCTGAAGACACCCTGTATACTCCAATGTGAAAAGACAAACAACAGTAACTGCTTGTATTTCAAGTAATTACTTAACGTTTTTAACCTCTGCGTGGTAGAGTATAGTTTATTCTCGCATCTTCTTTATTGATCCCTGTGCATTGAAAGCTAACAAAGAAATATTAACTCTTTGTCGGCTTAGTTATTATATTTATGTTTCCACTCACTTGAAGTTGTGTCTCGCTACCGCGATCCACAATTTCAATTGAGTAAAAATTCCTCTTATTGATCGTTTAATTCGAGGCCAGACAAAATTATGCAGATATTTATTTTTAAACACTCATTTCATTCTCAATAACTGTGATTTGATCGGGTTAATAAAAACGATTTTTTAGCTTTTAAAGGGTTAACATATTTTCATTCCCCATAAAACCTACAACCCCCACATGCTTATATGTCAGCAAGAGCCGCGCCAACCCCGCCGCCCCTTGGCATATAAAAAGTGCATGTTACACTATATAAAGTGGGACACGCACCCTTTCAATTCCAAAGCGTCCTATTTTCACGACCACCATATCTGGGCACTTGGAAGCTGAGAGAGGCTGAGAGGGTCCAGCTGGTCTGATTGGTCTGATACCCCAGTAAAAAAGCCGTTGGACCAATGTCGTTTCAATGCTGGTCCACCGCCTACGGCGCTGGCCCAACATTGAAACAACATTGGTTCAACGCCTTGGGCTTACTGGGACAGACGCAAGACCAGACGGTCACATGTCCTCTGCTGCGGTTTGAACCGTTGTCTGGTGGCTTTAGCGTTTCGCACTCTCAGAAAAACGTTCTTGAAAGATATTTTGCGGTATAGGCAAAGAGGAAATAAAAGGTTCTGCATGGGGATACTCTCCCTCTTTTTTGCTATAGACTGCAGCAAAGAATCTTCGATAACTTTTTTTCAATGAGTGTGTAAAAATATCAGCAAATCCATTTGTTGTTTCCATAAAACGGTTGGGTATATTTTGGTTTGGCTTATGAAATGTATATCTATATAGGCCTATGTATCTCACAGCAAAAGTTATAGTGAAATCATTAATTATATCGATTGATTTTATGGGAATTTTAAACCGGTTATTTGTGTAAATTTAGGATCTATGTTCCATACACCATGCATGTACACATGCTTCCTGAGGTAAAATAGTCTCTCCAATCTATATAAAGCTCAGAGTAACGGGATTTTTGCTGTTAAATGCATTATGTAGAAGGTTTATCAGTGCAAAATCATAAATAATCCCTGTTTACATGGGGCTGTGAGTAAAACAACCAGCACAGTTTTATTTTTAAAACAGCGACTCTCTGATGCCACGGATATACGATCAATTTACTACTCTTTATTTTAACATACTATTATGAGCGATAGCTTTTGATTGTATAAAATGCGCGGATCTGCGATTCCTTGATTTGAATGTAAGCTGCGCACTTGTTAGTGATACTTCTTCAGATATTCCAGTATAACTCGTCCACATCCCCGACGTTGGAGGGTTGATTCGATCCGGAATCTCAAAGGTGGCCAGGGAAGGAAATTCTGTGTATATTTGTTGGAAACACTTGTCCGCGTGCACTGTTTATTATACACAAACCCAGGATCGCTCTAGCATCACACCACTGCGTTGTATGAACATCGGCCCGGCGTCATAGACGCCGGGCCGGCGTTCATACAACGCTGTGCAACGCCCTCCGGCCCGTCGGCCAGGTCTAATCAAGAAGTCCGAACATGGACGCCGGTGATTTGTAGCCGGTAGGGTAAAGCTGGGGCTTGTTTGTGGAATCACCGACGCCAAAGCTATGGACTCACTTGTCCAACCACCTAATTAGTTGCCCGTGGCAAGTAGATTATTGTGAATGTGCGGCCGGGGGTCAAGTGGACAGGCGATAGGCTGCCATACGTGACGCCGCCGTTTCGAAAAGGTTGCCCAGGAAAGCGTCGCTCCCATTGGCTCTGTTCACCAGGGAAGCTCCGCCTTCGACACAGCCGCTTCGAAGTGTTCCACGATGCTAACTCGATTCACCTCCTTGATGCTATCAAGTGCACTTGTACTATATTTTCATCACTTGTCTAGCCATCAATAAATACAATCATGTACGTTGTCTTGTATCACTTTCAAATGCATTGCGTAACATTTCTTCATTCTTGTCATTAATTCTGCTGATATCAATGCTATTAATCTAAAATTACATTGTGATCAAGAACATATTTGAGATGTCTTAGATACATAATTTTATTTTAACGATTATATTATAATTGGATGTTAGGCCTATATTATCCGAGGCTCACTTTCAAATCTCTTTTCTCTATTCGTGCTGCGTGGACAATCATAATATAATGTGCGGGGCCCCACCTGGTGAATGGCAAGGGTAGCTGCCATAAAGAAAAATCTATAGACGGACTATGACACAGCCAGCTTACAAACACAATTTTACAAGTTTTCCATGTCGAGTTTGTTTTCTACATCTGGCACATTATTGGTTTATAAATTGCAGTTAGTTGTTTTACGATTTATTCAAGAGCGGCCCATACATAGTCGAGAGATGTGCATGTGTATCCCCGCACGTGTCCCATACAAGCGCCCATCCCTTAAAACTGTCAGCGTGGGGACCGTCTTTAGACGTCAGAATCTGACGTCTATGGATGTCAGATTCTGACTTCTAAAGCCGGTGCCCACGCTGAAAGAATTAAATAAATTATAATGGCCGTAGACCCACAACACATATATTCAAATGAAGCGGAAAGAGTCAACTAAGACATTTATGATAACTTCAAATTAAAGATAACCCTTTGGTCTCCATATTTTATACAAAAACATCAAGGGGTAAAAATATCATGACATAGGCACAAATTATAATAGTTTCCATGATATCACATCTCCTGGAAATACAAACGGTTTGATTTTTGAAACTGCTGTCCGCTGGATATGAAATAAATAGTTTCACTGTCGTTAGCATACCTGTAAAATTGATGCATTCAGACGATATTGTGTTATTGCACGTTAATCGCTTAGCCAACAAACAAACTGTAGCATTATCACAATCTGTGGTATATAGTGATTTTCGCAAACAATGATTACGTAATGTCTTCTAACCCCACAAGGCAATCTCAGCGCAGTCATGTAGGGCTGGATAATATGAAGTGTGACAAATAACAAATACTCCAGTGGATCAAGGAGTTCTAAGAGCGAGACGGGACAAAGTGCCATTGTTACCAGGTTTGCTCCGGGTCCGAATTTGCCAGAAATTAGCCACTCGAGATGAAGGGCCGCCGCGTGACCACACATACGTATCCGGCGTATCCCGGGGACATCCCTGCGGTATCTCCCTAGGGCGATATCGGCACGCTGTATCAGCGTCGAGCCATAAGCTGGCCTGGCGTTGCCTGTAACGTGCCTATATCGCCAGGGATCAACTCACATGGGACTCCTTTCACGTGGGACTGCTTCTTAATCCAAGATCCCGTTTTCCCACCGGTCCGCTCCTTGCCCTCTCGGCTGTTTACCCCGCGCTCTGTTTGTTAGCCCTGCAAGGAACTGCCCCCTCTCTGTAACCATCAAACAAGAAACGTTGAATCAATGTTGGATTAAATTGGCCCAGCGTCGCAGACGCTAGGCCAACATTAAGCCAACATTGATTCAACGCTTCTTATTTGCTGGGTAACTACTAATTATGGCCAGGCCGGCGGCTGTCTCACGCTGCCGGTCACCACCAGATGTCGCGTGGGTGCAGCAGAGGTCAACCTCCAGACGGCCGTGCAGACAATTGAGTCCACAATAATACTGCTTCTGTACCAATGAGATAAATAAGATCATTTATTTAGTTTCCTTCATACAATATTGATTATAACTTTTACATAAATTTAGTGGTTTTCCAACTATCCGATTTGCTACCGTACAGGCATAGAGGCCACGAATACAGGATGATGCCTAGGCTATTGTTCACAATCAAATTGTCGAATCAAATACGACTATTGCGATCATGTTTAAGATTTAAATGGACGTATGATTGTGTGCACACTGACACGCGTAGTGAGACAGAACACTGATAATGGGTAAAGAAAATCTGTTTTAAAAATGGAGTTTCAGAGAATCCGTAACTGTATTGTCATGACATCGAGATTTTATATCAAATATCCTCTAGCATGATAGCTTTTTTCTAAGAAATTGAAACAGTGCAAACACACATTTGTATTTGACTGGTCGCACAGATAACATTATAATCCATCCAAACGACCCAGTGTAAATCTATACCTGCCAAAAGCGATATTAATACGACGTTTCCAGTCACAATTCTGCATTACTTGACCTAGATTGTAGGCCACTGATTGGTCGATCTCGACCAATCAGTAGCCTACGATCTAGGTCAAGTGGTCGGGGATATAAGCAGGTTATAAAAAAGGACTTCGGGCTCTCGTAAAACAAATACTTATCTCACAACATCGGATTGTTTTGACGCTCGGAGGCAGCATCTGCGAGCTTTTTGACAAAGCTCTGTTGGGAGTCTGGCAGGGCGAGCGAGATTTTTTTGGACTGGAGGCTAATCAATCCCATTTTACGATACTATAATAGTCACAGACTTGTGAATGCGAGCTAAGTGTGTGGTATGCCACTCAATTCAACAGAACGAGTACCCTTGGCGCGAATACTTTTTACACAGAATCTGGAGCGACTATATATAGCAATAGATTGCAAACCTCTGTCGCGCGATCCAGATGTAATCCGGATCTATTATCCGGATTGTAATCCGGATCATCCACAAATTTAACGGATTGTTCCTAAGCCTGGGACAATGTATACTTCCGCTATACGTTTTATGCAATCCGTTTATTAATTTGCAAGTAATCCAGCGGACAGACAAACAAATAGACAAACAAATAAACAAACAGGAAAACAAACCAACACGACCAAAATTATAGGTAATAATAGGCCCCTAGCTTGTTCTCTGATAGAGTTATTATACTAATCAACGCTATAAATTTATTGAGAATAATTATAGTTTCGTCATATTGAACGGGAATTACTGATGCATGATGCTCTTAAGTTGCAGTTTACGCAACTGAACATTTTTGTCAATATATTTTAGTCGTTTCTCGCACTGAATGGGCTGAAATAATATGAAAAGAAATAATAAAATCATTTGAAACTCTCAGTAAATGAGCACACAACGGGAGCTGAACAATGCGACGATGTCTAATTCGTGAATTCCTCCGAGACAAAGCAGTAACCTGCGTGTGACTCTTGAGAAGTCAGTTTATTTCTCTAGTGGCTTATTTTCCGGTACATTTATTTTCAAACAGATGCCTGTGCGTCCAATCCAAACACACAGAATAAACACGACATATTTGACCAATGCTGGTTCAATGATAGTCCAGCGTCTGCGACGCTGGCCCAGCATTAAACCGGCATTGGTCAAATGTGTCATGTTCACTGGTATACAGAGCTGACTGGTTTATCCGGCGAATATCAAATTCTGGATATGGCACCGCTCTCTGACCACTCACCAGATGGGGCCCGTGTGGCAGTGTGGACAATTATGATCTTGTGATGTGATAAAAATGTCACGAGGAACACGGCTGACACAACGTGCAGGGTGAATGGTACCTCAACGCTGGCTCAGCGTATGGTGCAGTGAGCCACTATTGAACCAACGCTACCTGAAAAAACGTGATGTTAGTGAAGCTGACTATCAAGTGTCTATTTAGAAAATCGTGTTGGTAAAATACAGCTATTTAATATTGTTTAATGTGAATCTTAAAATAACGTCGGTGATTGGGCCCATCTGAATAAATACACAAAATTAACATACATGCTTCAGTTATTGCTTTTCAACAACAAAAGGTGATTATCATTGATTTGAGGACAAGATATTCATTTTCACAATGTTAGAGAGGGGTGTTTTACATCCACCGATACATCGAGGAGTCAAATATATTGCTTAAAGGTATTACTTGGTAAGGTTAATTTCGAAAAATCTATGCGAGGGATGTAGCCGTCACACATAAGCGCATCTTCCCCACCACAAGGCTCGAGATCGCAGATCATGCTTGGTCTGCGACCTAGATGAGACTAGCCTTGCTGTATGGAAGATGCCTAAACGTTGCTTCAGCCACATCTGGTCTCCAAGGGGGATGCACATCACAATAATTTTTTTATCGCGCCATGCCCTGCGTCCCCAAATCCTATCAGTGAATAATATATATCATGGAAACCCCAGTAAAGCCCGGGTATAGACCTAGGAGTCTATCAATACGAGCAAGGAATTTTCCTTGATACGAGCGACTATTGGAACGTCTTCACAGCGTCCCGGGAGCCGGCCCAACTTTCACGGCGCAGCGTCTCGAGAACACCCAGTGCTTCCAGTTTTATTATGACAAAGATGACTGCCAGTGACCCGGTGACCCCGACGCTGGACACAAGTCCGACACAGTCATCACCGCTCCCGATTCCACTCCGATGGACACGAGATTCGGCGCTGGCTCGACGTCGGACCGACGCCCACGGGCGTCGGGCCGGCGTCGAACCAACGCGGTGCGATATCTTCGCAACTGCTGTCATGACCGTTATTATAAATGACGTCATATTTATCCGTTTAATGACGTAAGCGGCGTGTGTAGTGTTGACCTCGGTGACATGTTTATGTGCCCGGGGGTCAGGGGTTCGCACCGGGTGCTGGTTTACACGCAGAAAAATGGCTTTGACAGAGTTATTGGTCAAGAAAACGACAGAGTGAAAACGCACCGATTTCCATAGATTTGTGTTAATATAGAGCTTACCCAGCAAGCACGGGACATTCGACGCCGGCCCAACATTGAAACATCATTGGGTGAATACACCGTGTTTGCTGGGTTTAGAATCATAATAATAATATCAAAGCTACATAATAAGAATATTCCACTGCTTCTAGTCAATAAAAACTATGTCCACCCGAAATATCAAATTGATTTTTAAATGTTGACATTCATGACAGCACGCTCGACTGTAAACCTATTTAGAGGTCTGCGGGCTCTATTTGTCAATGCATCCAATTTGAAACATAACTTAATATGTCACCACACAATGACAGACAATTGTGTTCACAGTGCCTACCTTTATTCGGTAATCGTTTCTGAAAGTAATAAATCATTTAAAATATAAATCAAATGATTATTCAATTATCATAGTAATCCCATAAATCATTACCAAAAGCAAGTCTCTATTTATTCAGAAATAAGAAAATTGGTTTGAAGCATGTCAACACTGATATTTTGCTGTAGGAAGCCAAACATTATCTCGCCTGTATAGATGTGCCTTTTCATGTTTTTGTGTATCGACATATAGTAACAGTTGTTGGTCCAGCACGTTGACATAATATAACGTAATATATTATATTGCGTGCTAATATTGAAAAATATTCAAGATAACCACATGAAAAATGTAAAACAAAGTGTGAGGTTGCATATAAATAAAGTATGAGTATGCACAGAGATGCATAGAGATATGTGTACAGAGTGTGAGATTGCATATATACCTTCAGACCTGACACTCTCGTGGAGATGGAGGATTATTGAAAAGGCAAACAGCTGTAACTGCTTACTTTTCAAGTGAGCGGTTACTGCTGTTTGTCTTGGCACAGGACCTTCACTGACATAAAGAACAACTGCTGCAACTCCTTACATTTCAAGTAAGCAGTTACAACTGTTTGCGTTTACATTATACACTACATGTCGTCAGGATCTGTCAATCCTAGATCCATGTATATCTCAACCGCGTCCACTCGTCCACGATCCAGACATCGTAAATGTGAGGCCCGCTCTCACCAAATGACGTCACCTTCTTGACCCTGCTATATTGACCTCTTAGGCGCTACAATGAAACGGCAATAAAGCGGGGGATAGTTGGTCCGAATGGTCAGCTAAACCGCAGTGCTGAGAGTAGCGCAGTTAGAGGTCAGCCAGGGAGACCGGCATTCACGGGGTCCGGGCAGTTTGTCATTCTTATGGGCAGCAACGGTTGGAAAAAGCTCATTGGTAGGCTGATGTTGAGCCCGCCATGTTGATAATATAATATATTGCTCGGCAAAGCCAAAGGTACTTTTAAATTAGGCTACACAGCAGTATAAGAAGGCCTTGGCCATTCTGGATTTAATGGGTGAATAATAGCAATTAACTATTCGGCACTCAAACGGTTTAAAAGCTTGCCCAAGGTTCACTCAGACACTCACTCTGGCAATCAGACTTTATCCGTTGCAGCGGGTGTGCACTCTATTTTACCCTTCCGGTCTCTTCCTAACGTTACGATAGCGATGGGATGTACCAATACCAGTAGATGTACAATTGCGTCGAAAGCAGCATTTGCTGACTAAGTTTAGGTTAATGCTGCTGCCTGGATCTGCTTCTAAAAAGGCCATAACGCGACGCAAATCGACAATGACATTTTTGTTTAGCCATTGAGTCACAGAGTCGTTTGTTAGACCCAATAAGTTTAGAAAGAAACTCTTTGTTGGAACCATATTATCTGTCATTAAGAGTGCAAACTGTAACTGGATTTACTTCAGTTCATGAAATGACTATGTTTCTGTGTTAATATTACTCAATATCCAATAATTAAGCTTATTCGCCCACAAGATAGTGCGACATGCAGTTATTTTGAGATGCGCAATTTAATTTTCGCGAGACGATAATGGTAATATTTAGAGCCGGTCGCGATTTGCACCGCAAAAACAGGGATGGATAAATAATAAAAAAACAGGGGAGTTATCCATGTACGAAATGAGTTTTCATCCAATGTTGGTTCTCACTGGGCGAACGTCGCTGACGCTGGCAAAGTGTAGAACCAACTCTAGACTGTGGTGATTTAGAAAAATGAGAAGACGAGACCGACCGCCGTGTTTACTTGATCGATGGAAATCTTGATGGAATATTCCTCAGCCCATAATACAATGATCTGGTTGAGCAAATAAGAAAGTTTCCCAGTTTTCGCCGCGGGCTTGGCCCACGTTTGTGGCTCTGGCTTTGCTCAATCTGAAATTAACACCTTATTGGTCTCATGTTTTGCGCTCGGCTGCAGCTTGTCATTGACATCGTCCTGGCAAGCGGTCCGCAGGAAGAGGCCGTTTGCGCATGTCCGCAGAGTTTTCGGATACAGTCATTTTCCGGGAGGCGATGGCTGTCATCACGCTAGTTAAAATCGCAAATATCACCGCATTTCGTCGCTCCTTCCCCATTCTAAACTGGTTAACCCTTTAAGCCCTCACGATGCATTATATCATCATTTTACATCCCTGAAAACATACTTAATTTTCCTACAACTAAGGGTTTTGGGACGAAAATTCCCATGAAACTGGTTTACCAATACGTGGCAATTTTCCATGTTTTGTCGCCCCCGTGCACAGTTTTGAGGTATGGATGTAATTGTATCGCTGAATTTGTCAACATTTTTCTCTGATGCTTTTCTGTTTATGATTGATCATGCTGTTATTTTGTTGTCTGTGTGCATGATTCTAACTTTTAAAGTAAATAACTTTCTAACCAAACAACCCACCTTTTTAAAGTCATATATCGCAATACTCGCAAAGAAATTAGGGCTTTACCCAGCAAACACAAAACAAATGTATACCATTTATACAGCATCTTCCCAACGTCGTTTTATCACACCAATTGGTATGAAGTCGATCGATCCCCGCACTGAAAGGGTAGGGTATTTATAATGGCCGCAGAGCTATAACATAGGTACTCAAATGGAGCGGAAAGAGCTAACGAAGACATTTAAGATGATTTCAAATTGAAAAAATCATTTGCTTATAGAGAGCAATACTGTCGAGTGGCAAAAATAAACAGGAACTGACCTAATAATAGCTATATCTTCTCAATAAAATGTAGATTGTGTCTATCTGAAGACGCCGTTTTTTTCTGTGACTCACAGACGCAGTGCTGTGTTTTAGAAAAAAATTTAATAATCACTGATTTCGCAAAAAAACACAGTATCATGGAGAACCGTTGCATTAGCTTTTTCGTTGTTTGGAAATATATATGTTTATACCAAACTGTATAGAGCAGGGGCCATGGTGCAGTGCCTCCTGCCTGGAAAATCGAAGATCGTAGTTTCGAACCCCTCTCTGGCCTTCAAGTTTCAAAGAAACAAAATTTTTCTTCCTCGCTAACTCGTAAATATTAAATATTGTGGGGAGCCTCCGTAACCGAGATGTGGCGTGCTCGGCCAGGGCTCGAATTTCGAGTCCTGTGGCTGGCAGGCAGTGTCATCACATTCATCTCACCATCCTCAGGATGTTTTCTTGCCCCAGTTTAGCATAAGTGTGCACAAAAGTGGCCTAAAACCCCATTCATTTCATTTATGTAGCCGGGCGTGTGTATGGCGGACTGGAGTGATTACTACTCTGGCCAATGAGTCGACTCTTTGGCTAGATGCGTAGCGCTCAGGCATCACGATGCCAGGGTTGGTGGTTCGATCCCCGGGCTGGGCAGTTTCAACACTGTTACATTGGCGCCCAATAACGGTTCTCCTTACCGGTAATGCAGTACCAATAGGCCTGACCTCAGTACAGAACACTGGGGATAGGGTTGCGGTAAAAGGCAGGCAAGAGAAGTTAACCCACGAGTGTGTTGAAGGCTGCTCGGGGACGAGCAGATATTTGAGAGGGGAGTATGTAGCCGGGCGTGTGTATGGCGGACTGGAGTGATTACTACTCTGGCCAATGAGTCGACTCTTTGGCTAGATGCGTAGCGCTCAAGCATCACGATGCCAGGGTTGGTGGTTCGATCCCCGGGCTGGGCAGTTTCAACACTGTTACAGAGTGCAATTTACAGTTTGCATGTTAAACTCATTTGTGACCCATCTGCACGAAATGAGTCGCATGTCGGCTCTGTCCAAGTTGAGCAAATGGGCAATATGCATGATATGGGCTAATAATAGCGAATTTTCTTTTTTGTCAAATTTGGATGCTTTAAAGCCTAGAATTATCATTTTAAGGCCAGAAATGGGTTCAACGCCCCAATATTAGTCAGAAATTATATATCACATGATTGTGATTATCACATTTTTTGTTAATTTGTTTTCAAAATGGCCGCTGGCGGCCATCTTGGATTTCACTAATTTAAAAAAAACGCCAAAAATTAACCATAAGTCAATCCGGCAGATTCAGAAAGTAGACAGCCAGGGCTATAAAAATCAATCGTTAAAAACTAAATATATAAAATTTTCAGGTTTGGCCGAAAAATTATGTTTGGCCATAGGGAACGATTTTTCATACTATAAGGAGCTTTCAATCAAATTTTTGCCAAATTTTTATTTTTTGAAATAGTGACCTATTCGCGTCACTTAAATGATCATAACTTATCTCCGGATCAAAATAATTTCATGTCCTTGGTGTCATGTTAAAGCTCCGGCTCTGTGCTATCCAATGGTAGCGTAAACTCCATATTTTATTTTTCCGACATGAGACTCGTTATGTACAGATGGATCACATTTGAACAGCTTGTATTTTTCTGCGCAAATTATGTGGTCATAACAACTATGATTAGTGTGATATTAATATTATAATATTAATGCTTATTATAACAAATAATCCTGCGCACGTGATATCACTTTGTGAAAAGCACGTTTTAGGAGGATAAATGTAGCAATCACTAAGCCAAACTGGCATGATATCTCATAACAAGGACGGATAATGAAGACATGACATTTAAATTTCAATCACGTTATGGCTGTGACGCCGGTTCAATGCTTTACCAACATCTGTAGATGCTGGCAAAGCATTGAGCCGTCGTCTCTAGCAATAAGACACGATTGTAACTTCGTACTCATGGATATTTGTGTTCCCTTCAGGTTTTCCCGCCAAATTATTTAATTGGAATTTTTACCCACTTGAAGTTGTGACTCGCTGACGCGATCCACAACTTCAGGTGAGTGAAAATATTCAGATTTGACAAAATGCAGGTCAACTAGTTTCTAATTCTTGCTGATTGATGTCACGTGTTATCTTCAATATGTTTAAAAGCTGATAAGCAATATGATAATAAATGTGTGAACACGAATATAATCGGTAGCGGCAGTTTGAGGGTTTCATTTTTATCGCTTTTGACAATCTGCACAATAAAAAATAAATTGGCAATCAGGATGGAGTTACAACATAATCCCATCCCTCTTGAATGTTAAAGGGTGCATCAATCACTTTGCTAAGTGGCAGATACACCCTTTCCCTCTCAAGGTTAGGGGACAGATTCAAGTGGTTTTTATTTGTAAAAAATTAGGTATAGTTGAAATGACATAATTATCTTTCCCTCTAAAGTGAGAGGTGCAATCAACACTTTACTTCCGAAAATTGAAAATATAGATATCAGTCATGGATTTAAAGGAGCAAGATCATTATTTTAAGCAATATGATATAGTGTGTGGCTATCTACACACCTGCCTGTCTTATCACATGACAACCCAGCAAATACATGACGTTGACCCAGTGCTAGATTAATGTTGGCCCACCGTATGGCCTGACAGTAAACCAACACTGGGTCAACGTTTCGTATTTTCTGGGAATAATTGATATCATTCAAACATCAGCAGGTACACTTGGTTTATAATTTAGAAAATTAATGTTGCACATGCAGTCTGTACGTCTTTACAGAGGGTGCCACTCGTATAACGGTTATACGAGTGGGAGCCTCTATATAGCTCCACAGTCATGATCTCCATCCTACGATCATGAGATTAGTCTCAAATTCGGAGCTATCGAGCCAGTATTTCAGACCACAAAGCCATCTTGTGGCCCGATTGCATGAGGAATTGCTCATCGTAAAATCATGCTCATTGAACTTTATTTGGATATGACATAAATGAATGGAGTTTTAGGCCACCTTTGTGCACATAGGCTAAACCGAGTCAGGATAACCTCGTGAGGATGGCAATATGAATTAGATGACACTGTCCTCCAGACACAGGATTCTAAATTCGAGCCTCTGGTGGCCGAACACCCTACCTGGCGGTCACCAAGGCTCCCCACAATAGCTTTAATTGGAAAACATGAGACTTTACAACAATGATATATGATACTTAAGCAAAAGGTAATTTATCGCGGGACAGACTGACGCATGACCACTGTCTACGTGGTGTCAACAACACAGCAAACACAAAACATCGCACCAATGCTGGGTCAACGCTGCCCGCCGTCTGCGGCGACGACCCAACAAATGACTCGTGTTTGCTGGCAATAGACAATCCATCAACTTATATTTAACTGCCCATTTAAGTGCTGGTCGGGACTGTAATCAACTGGTAATAGTTGTAAATATAATACCAGCGCTTAAAAAAAACATTTTTTCCCCCGGTAGGCCCTATACGACAAAAATTTCGACGAATAATAATCTGTATCAAAAGTAAATACATGTAACTTGAATGAATGAAAAAATTATCTTACTGATAAAAAATAAACTGTATATTTTGTCAATTATATGCCTGTTTTGCTTTTGTATAATTTTGCAATGCAAATACAAACGACAGTAACCGTTTACTTTAAAAGTAACCAGTTATGACTGTTTTTCCATTGCACACAGTTTTTCATATCCACGTTTTTGTAAACGTTTGCAAATTATTCCCCACAGAGCAGTAACAGATTGTCTGAGGTTCAACCCACGCTACGTATACGGGAGCGGAGATTGACGATGAGAAATGGTGGGTTGGTGTACTCTGTCGCCGTGATATCGATTTGCAATTAGAAGCTGTAATTACCGGGTATTAACCAATCACGTCCGCGGGGGGATTCCATCCTGGTGACGTAATCACACTCCCCGTTATGGGCAAATATTATGTGAGCGCACACGAGCACGTCCGCCTGTCAATCATCTGTGATTGACGGCGGCGGGCGTGGTCTATGGACTCTCAGGCCACCCCCTCCTCTCCCTGGACACAGTCAATGTCCGTCAGTCCACACGGTGGCGCGGCCGGAGAGAGCGCGAACAGAGAGAATTCTATTACGAGGGTATAAATCTGAGGATCAGCAATGGCAAGGATCCCGGTGTTCCCTGTTCAGATTTGTCAGGTGAGGAAGCGAGTGGGTGCGGCAGGATCCAGACGTTTGCTCAGTGCCGGGACAACGTCTGCGACGTTGTCCCGACACTGAGCAGACGTCTGAATCCTGCCGCATGAACGTCCGGCTCGGGCACAGGGAACAATCTAAATCACTTCGCACATATCTATACAGGAGAGATCCCGTTACAATTTCCTGACTCCGTTTCAACCACTCCCTTTCTGTGTACACTATTGATTCTTCAATGGCTTCTGCCTGTTTCCTACTTCTTTCCTCTCCACTTTACCCCCGTCGCCATCTCTTATCCATCACTCCGAAGCTGACTGGACGCTTTCCTCAAGACTGCAGATTTTAGATAAAAATACAACCCGCATTGTGTTCTTGACGTTAACAATCCGGGGCTCATTTCAGTATGAAAAGCTTTTCCTAAATTTCAGTCGTTCATCATTAAAAAATTAAGATAATCTTGACTGTTTAATGATGGATGACTGAAAGGTAAAATGGTTTCCCAGATTATTTTAACTTAGCGTGGATACAACACAAACAATCACATTTTCATTGTTTCTTTTGTAAAATAAATCTGATAGATCTATGGTGCCGGAAAACAATTCAATTTTTGCCGCGAAGACGGTAATTAAACGAGTAAATAGCTAAGTTGAATACATAAAGGTTGAATTATTATCGTGTGATCAGATGAACATCTCGTGGTATGTATGCAGATGCAAATCCAGAAGCAAGATGCCAATTCGGATCGATGTCATCTTCTGCGAAGAAGCCTTGTATCCCGTGACAGCTAGGTCAAGACCTGACTGCCACGGGACAACAAGACCTGCACATCACGAACAAATATAGAACATGCGTCTGTATTCGTTGGCATAAGAGCTGTACATGTAGCTGCTATGCCGATATCTACGACTTGTGTGTGAAGCATTCGCCAAACATTAGCATAGAAATAAGTCCGCCACCCCTTACAACGCTGAGATATGTATATGTAGAAACCATGGAGTTCAAAAGTTTTTATTTCAATTTGAAAGCGTCATAAATGTCTGAGTTAGATGTTCCCGCTTCATTTGAACACCTATGTAATGGGCTCCACAGCCATTGTGTATTTTTATTTTTTCAGTCCGTGGATCGACCTTAGATGTCAGAATCTGACGTCTACAGACGTCAGATTCTGACGTCTAAGGTCTATCCACGCACTGAAATAATTATTTCCAATAAAATAACCCACTGTTTCCTTCTATCACCTCTCTGCTAACATTCTGAGCCAAGGAAATAATGTTGATTCCGATCATGTACTGTGTGGTACTGGAGATGACAGCCCGCAACACAGCAGTGTTGTGTCATCACGATATGCCAGTGATTTACTCGCGTGTAACAGATAAGTGGCATTGTGTACTGCTGTGCAAAGCCAAAAGGCAGTAACTGCTTACTTTTCAAGGAAGATCTTACTGCTTTTTGGTTTTGCAGGGTAGTCTAACAGCACGCTCTCCTAAACAACCAATGGAGATTAGCGAGCGCCATAATCAGTTAGCGAATGACATCACAGAAAAAACGTTTTTTAATAATTTTTTACCATCAGCATACTCTCTTCAATTGAATACAGAATATGCAAAATGTTAAACGTAGGCATATTTTTATTCACGATTTTCTTTGTTGCAGGTCTGCAGCTGCACATTTGATGTATTTGTCGTTATACAAAAAAAGTTTGAATAGAAACAGAGTATTCATGCAATTATTTTGTTCTTGTGATTACAGCTGTACCAGCAGGCGATTATCCCCAAAAAACTGGTGAGCTGACGACCAAGATAACCATTGGTCACAATCATCACTTGGTGTGAGATAGCATCAACAGCAGCACCAACAGCAGCAGCAACAACAGCAGCAGCAGCAGTAAGCCGTGGATGGAACAGCAGTAGACAGCCAGGCAGACAGTGACAGTGCTTGGTCGGTGTTGCCGGACACACTGACCAAGCGGCAATCTGGCAGGCAAGAGAGCCTCTTAACTGAGAGTCGTCTGACCCTCTGTTGCCCCCCTGCTGTCTCACTCTCTACAAGCAGACACAGTCATAGTGGCAAGTCGTCCCTCCCAGCCGTGGACAACGTCTTCTGCCATTGAGCAGGACAGCAGTAATGTGTGGACCGGGCCACAGCCTGCAGTGTGGTGCGCGACTAAAGCTTCAGTCACAAGGCACTGCGTCCTAGAGGAGGCCAAGTGAACAAAACTGAACCCTACCAAGACAGAAAACCACTGGATATCATAATATAGTGCAGTAAACCATTTTGTATTAACAGAAACAAGTGGTGTAATGAAAACAACACATCATGGAAAGTTACAGCCGAAATGTTTGGCATTCTGTAAAATTTTTTCGCTTTTAAAATTAAAATTCACATCTCATAGTTAATAATTTTATACGTGAATGATGTCCAAGGATGGTGAAATCCTGGTGATTAGTGAATAATATAAGTATATGACTTGCTCTAACAAAATCCTTAGACGTCTCAGTGAATAGAGATGCATGGATTACATTTTGAGACTAACGGATAACTTAGAGTTAAGGATACCACCTCCGTGCCGTGACATATCATGTAGCAGTGAATATACATACAGTTACGGATTAACACATGATCTTTGTGGTTGTTGGTGATGACAACAAGCAGTGAGTCCAATCATAGCAGATCGAGGACATCCCTGCTGTGCAGGCATCTGGATTACACGCATCACGCCATGGATCTAACTATGACATCTGTACACAGGACAGGCCTGCAGACATCACGTGCGGACGGTCACGTACGTCCTGTCCCCCGGGATAGGAGTACCGGTCCCCGGGGCTGGCGTCCTGGACACCGGTGCCGGCTTCCGTCCCTGTACCCGGCCTTGATCCTGATCCTGTTCTTGGGGTCCGCACTGGCCCAGCCCCCGGTCCCGTCCCCTGGCCTGTCCTACCACTTGGTAGAGGAGAGGCCGCTGGACAGCATGGTGGGCAATGTAAAGCGGGACTCGGGTCTCGCGGACCGC
The DNA here is from genome assembly GCA_964017125.1 of Flabesymbios commensalis. Lineage (NCBI taxonomy): Eukaryota > Metazoa > Annelida > Polychaeta > Terebellida > Flabelligeridae > Flabesymbios > Flabesymbios commensalis. Next base: position 21,828,634 of record OZ024913.1, on the reverse strand, counting down.
CACCCCAACCAGCCCCTGACCTTCCACTTTCTGACACAGCCCAGGACTAACTTCATCATAGAGAATAGCACGGGAGTGATCCGGACAAGCGGACGCATAGATCGCGACGGGATCTGTCCACGACAGGTGAGTGGGCAACAAGGCAGAAGGCGGGTCAGCGGGGTCAGATCATCTTTCAGGAACCATGATTGTGACTGAACTGTACAATCTGCTCCGTGCACCTCCATCCCCAGTAAACGCAAAACATTTGTATGACATTTGTACAATGTCGGGCCAACGTCGAAGACGTTGGTGCGACATTGTACAAATGTTATACAAATGTTATAGTTTTCATTGTACAAATGTTATACAAATGTTTTGTGTTTGCTGGGATGCCGTTTCTAATACAGCAACGCGTACGCAAAGGCAAATACCTTTATCTCAGTACACGCAAACCATTTGTATAACATTTTGTACAAATATTATACAAATGTTTTGCGTTTGCTGGGATGCCGTGTCTAATACTGCACCGCAAAGACAAACAGAAGTAGCTGATGACATGAAATTTAAGAAGTTACTGCTGTTTGTCTTTGCACGGCATAATATAGTGATATGAAAACGACCTCATCCCATAGAAAAGGAATCGCGGATGCTGATGCATTGCTGTTCTGTATATATGCAATCAAAATTATTTTTATCGCAAAATATCGCTTTAGAACTTATGACATTTATAGTCCGGATTTTAAACAAGAAACAACCATAGCCAGAGCTCAATCACAAGCTAAATATTGAGGAGCACGAAGTCCGAGTTGCAAATAGGTTTCATAAGTCAAAGATCGTTTTTCACGCCTAAAACTTGACGCGATGTTTTTTCCTTGGTAATTTTGTCACACCCTTTTGACATTTTAGTTTTTTCAAATTTAATCAATGTCATTGCCTCAATTTTATACCAGTCTCACAGTAAAATTGTTTGCAGACACCAATCAAAGCATGGTTTATTGTTTAAAGAATACGAAGTTAAAGTAGGTGTATTCTGACATAAATCTGACCTAACAAAGACATAATGGGTACTTTTTAACCCATACAGCGCGGGGATCAGCTTTAAACGCTAGACTCTGACGTCCAAAATCAAAACCCGCACTGAAAGAGTAAAATATTTATGATGACCGAATGTAGACCCATAACATAGGTATTCAAATGAAGCGAAAAAAGCTAACTAAGACATTTATGGTGGTTTCAAGTTAAAAAGAAATCATTTGGTCTTCATTGTCGAATAAAAGTATTTCGGCGCTGTAAGGGTTAAATTAAACTTTTAGTATAATGTCTAAACTACAATATTGTGTGACCGCACAAGCACGCAACCTCTAATCATGCTCTAATGCAAATGAAATGAAATGAATCGGGCTTTAGGCCACCTTTGTGCACATATAGGCTAAACTGGGCCAGGAGAACCTCCTGAGGATGGTGAGATGATTGAGATGACACTGTCCTCCAGACACAGGATTCGAAATTCGAGCCCTGGCGGTCTGAGGCCGAGCACGCTACCTCTCGGTCACGGAGGCTCCCCACAATACTAACTTTCACACGTGGATGGGGAAGAAACAATTTTGTTTCTTTCAAACCGCCGAGACCGGGAACCGAACCCCGGACTCTGGCGTGAAAGGCAGCGGTGCTAACCACTACCTTAGGGCCCCCGCCCATGCTCTAATGCACACGTGCGGGGGCCCTGTAGCCTAACAGTTGGGCCTAATATAGGCTAGGGGCCCTGGTGCAGCTGACTGCTTGGAAAGTCGGGTTCGTCCCCCGCTCAGGCATTCAAGTTTTTAGAAAACAAAATGTTCCTTCTCCGCTCACTCGTAAAGATTCAATATCATGGGGAGCCTCTGTGGTCGAGAGGTAGCGGGCTCGGCCTCCGACCACCAGGGCCCAAATTTCGCAAAAACAATGTGCTCACAGTTAATGTGGATCCTACAATGCTTCGGATTGGTCTAGATAGCCATCTCAACCAATCCGAAGCCTACGATATATCGTAGTTTGTACGCTAGGCCAAAATGCAGTAGCTGCTTACACTCTAGGTAAGCAGCTACTGCCGTTTGGCTTTTCCAAAGTAGTATAATATGCCGGCTAAATGTCGGAGGAGCATCTGTAACGTTGGCCCAGCATTAAAAGACCAAAAGTTCAAAGTGCCATACCAATAAACTCTAAGGTACGATCACATTTGCACGAATATGAATACGAATACGATCTTTTTTCTTATGTTATTTTAGTTGATGTCATATTCGTATATGTCGTCCTCTTGAATATGAAAGGGTTTATCTGCAACCTTACAAAATGGCAGATACACCCTTTCAAACGATGTGTCCGTGTATGTGAGCACATACACCAAACTAAAATAATGATGTTTTTTTCCGCGTTTGCATTCATACTCCCATTCGTGTATATTTTCGAAATACCCAGTGTTTCATTAAGACAAGCCACCTAACCAATGTGACCCCTTATCCTGCTAAGGTAATTAATTTAAGTTTTCAGCCACTTAAAGTTGTGTCTCGCTACCGCGACCGACAACTCCAAGTTGCTGAAAAATACTCATATTTGTTACATTTGAGCACAATTATTAGCAACTATTGATGTTCAGAGACACATTTCATTCCCAATAACAGTGATGGTCGGCTAATAAAACAGATTAGAAACGACAAAAGTCGTGATCAGCAGAATAAGGGTTAACACAATTTCAATTACGTATGCGATACCATATATGTACATGTGATTTTACTAAACTAACCATTTTCTACATAGGTCTATACATGTACATCTCTCTGTGACAGATAAGTCTGTAATGACTTTTACTAGCTGTATGTCTGTATTATGAACGTAGCTTATGCCCTCTTGTTTTTGTCTGGCAGGCGGAGTGCACTATAGTACTTGACGTGGCGGTACAGCCTGTGCAGTTCTTTCAAATCATCAAGGTGGAAGTGGAGGTGATTGACATCAACGACCACTGGCCACAGTTCCCTGAGTACACAGTGGAGCACGAGATCTTGGAGTCCGCCCTGGTTGGCAGCAGCTTCATAGTGCCGGCTGCTGAGGATCCCGACGGCCCCGGCTACGGCATCAAGAAGTACCGCCTGACCCCTGACATGCCCCAGTTTAAGCTGCAGGTCACGCAGAAGGTGGACGGGAGCACGGAGCTGAAGGTGATGCTCAAGCAGGCGCTGGACCACGAACAGCAGCACCAGTTTGAGATGCAGGTATTTACTGCGGATCTGATCTGCTCTGCTCTGCAAAGCCAAAAGGCAGTAGCTGCTCACTTGGAAAGTGAGCAGCTACTGCCTTTTGGCTTTGTATAACATAATGGTTGTTAATAGAAACTAAGTAAATTTCCTTGTAAAAATGAAATGAAACGGATCGGGCTTTAGGCCACTTTTGTACACATACAGGCTAAATTGGGCCAGGAGAACCTCCTGAGTAGGGTGGGATGAGTGAGATGACACTGTGCTCCAGACACATAATTCGAAATTAAAACCCTAGAGGTCTGAGGCCGGGCACGCTACCTCTCGGTTACGGAGGCTCCCCACATTACTGAGTTTTACGAGTGGATGAAGAAGAAACATTTTATTTTCTTTCAAACCGCGGAGACCGGGAAACGAACCCCAAACTCTAGCGTGAAAGGCAGCGGTGCTAACCCCTAGGGCCCCTGCCCTGGTTGTTAATTTATATGGTTAAAGGGATCCACCAGTTTGAGATGCATGTATTTATACGTCCACTCCACGAGACACTCCGATTTGGGGCTGCAGTCTCGTGATAGTTACGATATATCGTAGGATTCGCTTTGGTCGAGATGACAAACTCGATATATTGCAACTTGTTCGAGAATACGGGCCCAGCTCTACAAAGCCAAAAGGGAGTAACTGCTCACTTAGAGAGTGAATAGTTACTGCCTTTTAGCTTTGTGCGGCATAATGTTTGTTAAAGGAATTCACCCCTCGGTCAGCTTATCGGACTGATAATTTGAAAGAGAACAAAGTCACACTTTAATCTTGCTAGATTGCCATCGGGGAGCGGTGTGTCCATAAATGTTCCTTTTCACCTATATGATGTACAACATTATATAGTTTGAATCTTGATCACCAATTTCTTTATCCCTTCAACCTCCGGTCCCGATTATATTCGAATTTTCTTTTTGTTATATTACAACATTGATTACCTGTTTTTAAACATGTTACAGTTAAAACGTGACATCAATCAGCAAAACCTGAAAATAGTTAAACTCCATTTTGTCAAATCTGAATGATTTTCACTCACTTGAAGTTGTCGATCGCGTCAGTGAGAAACAACTTTAAGTAGGTAAAATTCCGATAAATAACTTGGCAGCTAAAGGGTTATTGCTATGTGAAGATTATATAATGCTGTGAAAACATTGCTGTGAAAATCGGAGAAGAAATACACTGCCATGCAATACATCCAACGCTGGTTCAAAGTGGCTTCTCAACCTCGAATCCCAGACATTAGTCTGGGATTGAAATAAAGTTAACCTAACTCTTTAACCGCCGTCCACGATTATTATCGTTCTTTTTAGTTTTTTTCAATAGCACATTAAATCCCAGCTTCAGATCAAACGTGACCTTAATTAGAAATATTTCCAAATGGTTCACGTTCAGTTAGAGGGACGTGGCGCAATGACTAGAGCCTGAAGCTTAGCCTATGTTGAGACCTACAGACTACCGTGCTGTTTCGAAACCCGCTTGGAGCAGGATTTTCAGATAAATACCATGTTTCTCTCTGTCAATATTGGGACATCATTGCGATGTTGCCCTTGGGCAAGGCATTTTACACAAACAGTCTTTACTTGACTCATGTGTCAATGAGTACCTGGTAGGACAGAGGCGCAATGTGTAAAATAAATTTGATGCCCCAAAATGGCGGCAGAACTGAGACATGGCACGCAAACGAACAGTTCCAATAATCAGGATGTAAAATGTATTGTCAGCTGATACATGGTAAAATTACAATTAAATAACTAAAAAACTCTTAGGCAAAGTAAGTTCGGGGAAAACCACCCGTACTCTTTTTAAAACGGTGATACGGGGGCAGATGATATGGGTCGTCTGCTATGCGCATGCTCTTATGTAAATCTTTGTAAAAATTGTTTATTATCGTCTCGTACCGACCCCCTAGGAGACGGGAGTGTCGTAAATGATACTGAAATGAGTGGCTCATACACAACTCTGGTTTTGAGGGTCCACCATCATCGTCATAAAAACAGACACACATTTGTCTGTCTGTCTGCTTGTCATTTTCCCGAAAACTTTACCCACACATTTCGCCATGCGTAGTGGGAATTATTTCTTATCGGCTTCACCACCGCTCGGTAGGTGTCGCAATAATGCTACTTTTCACGATGCAATTACTCTTCCTCCACACACAATAGCCCAGCAAACACAAAACAGTTGTATAGCATTTATACAATGCTGGATCAACGTCGAAAACGTCGGGCCGACGTTGTATAAATGTTATACAAATGTTTTGTTTTTGCTGTGAGTGTACATGTATATCAAAAGTTCAACTCCGAGCAGCCACATTCAATATATCACACACAAAGAAAATTAAAAAAAAACAATTGTCTTCCCTCGCAGACCTATATATAACGGTAATCATTCACCATACAGACTAACAGAGGCCATACATCACTAAATAAATGAGATTTAAAAAAATGGAGCGGGCGCAAATCGACCGTTTTTTATTTTGATTACATTCATCTCACATGAATATATTACATCACTTGAGTGATTAGAGTTTAATGTCATGTTTTCGTTTAATATACGTGGTATTTTTGCGAAACATGAAAAGCAGACGTCTGTTTTCGTATGCTGGCTATGAGCGAAACATTTCTCTCGTTAAAACTATGCGCGGCGTTTTTGCTGGGGTTATCAGCCGGCTGAACACGGGTGGTTCTAATTCATGGGTTACTCCCAGAGCATTTTTTAATGATAGTTGTGTGAAATGGATGCTCGAGCGAAGCGAGGGTGACTTTTTAAATTCGCGATTACAATCATTTATTTATTTCTACACTCTTCCGGAGAAAAAATGTGATTTGAAAAAAATCTTCACAATTTGGAGGTCAAGACTAATGAGTTTCACAGAATACTCACAAGTGCAATTTAATTAAAATATTATCAGAATAATCTTTTTTTTTCAAGCGTGCATGTGATCAGGCATGCCTTCTGAGACAGCACTCGTATAAGACAAATAATAAAAAATGAGCCTCGAATCTTAAAGGCTAAACCAATACCGCCAGGACTTATCCCGTTCAAAAAAGCTAATGCATATGAATTACAAGGGCATGCAGTGAAGAAGGAAACACAACGTCGACTGCACAGCGTCGGTACAATATCTACGACGCTGGCCAGATATTGTACCAACGTTGGGCCATTGTGGGATTCTTGCTCTGAGGATTACAAGCGTCCTGCATGTCAATCCTCCCCCTATATCTATGATTGCATCTTAAAGTAATTACCATCAGTCTCCTCTGCCTTTGGAGGCCGATGAGGATTAACTACGCACTTGAAAAATGAACAGTTACTGTGTTTCTGGTTTGCACGGCAGCACTACAAAAAAGGGTCTATGACTTTATGTAGCTCCCTGCAGTTACTGCTTTTTGACTTTGCGAAGCAGTATCTACAATCATGCATATTTGTGTAACAACGTCGTAGCTAAATTCAGCAATAACTACTATAAACAATACATAGCTGTATCATAGTTTTATTGTTTATAGTGCATTCTCCCTTGTATGTTCGGTAATGGAAGACGTTGCGTAAATGATGTGGTGCATCAGATCTTAGCCCTTGAAGCGGTGAAATATTTTTGCATATAAGCCATGGAGAACAAGGTTTTAATTTCAATTTAGAATCATCACGTCTTAGTTAGATCTTTCCGCTACATTTGAATATCTATGTTATGGGTCTGCGGCCATTTGACCATTATAAATTGTTAATTCTTTTACCACGGGGATCGACTTTAGACGTCAGAGTCTGACGTCTATGGACGCCAGATTCGGACGTCTAAAGTCGGTCCCCGAGCTGAAAGGGTTATAGATGGAGGTGTATTATACGATGTCGGGTAGTTTTGTTCCTTTGGGGTCATGTTATAGGGTAATGTCAAAATGATATGCCTATGTGTATAATAAATTAACCGTACAATGAGAACGTCTCCATTCTCTCATCGATAAACAGACCCTGCGAGAGTTGGGTTTTTCGTATTTATTATTATATTCTATCTCTATGGGTAGGTACATCACAAAAAGTCATTTTCATGTTTTTTTTGGATTAATGTGAGTTTGTGAGACACTGCAATAAAAGGTTTATTTTTCTCTGTTTGTTTGTTCTTCTTGCTCACTGTTACTGGTAGAAATGAAGCCATCATTGTAAAATTAAATGTTTTATTTGTTTTGAATGGTACTTGTCTGAGGGTTTCCATCATTAGATTCCTCGCAATTACGAATAATGATGATACCAGCTCTCGCCTTTACTCTCCTAATAATTGCAATGAATGTTTGAAGATGTAAGTGGAAAAAGCATGCTGTGGCCTCAACTGTTTTTTTACACAGGTGCCACAAAGGCTATGCCAAAATTTCTGATTGCTATACGCATATGTGGTATATTTGCTACTATTGCTGTATTGCTGGGGACTAATCGGGTGCTGTTGTATCTAAAAACTAAAGCTCCCAATATTCTTCAGCTGTCAGGGTGATTTTTGAGATCCTGTATCTCTGCTGAAATTTGCAAGATTGAGGTCACAACTTTTGGACGTTTTTTTAACTTAGCTCAGATTTTGATCTAGCACAGATTTTTTCTTGCTAAGTGAAAACAGTGGAATATGAGCAAATATTTCTTTTAGTATGTCGGCAGTTACGAAAATAGGGTCAGCATCATTTTTTTTCGAATTTTTGTGATGTATCTAACATGGGACTTTTTACAAGTCACGTCTTGCAATACTGGCCCAAACACATTACGTTATTCCCGTCACCATAGTTACGAGTCAGGATAGGTAAATATTTGGTGTTTTCATTTGCTACCGAGTAACAAAAAACGAAAATTCATAATAAGGAATATTAAAAAGCAGTTCGCGCTGAATAGATTGTCACGAAACAGTTATCTCTGAATGAGACCACTCCACGTTCTTTGGAGAATGATGCATCGGGCTTTAAAATCCCGGCGACTCAGAGTTGTCAACGGCTGATGAAAAACGTGTGCGTCATTTGACGACGGCTCAATGGCCGTTTAATGCATCGGGCACCTAGCTGACCCCTGCTTCCCGCTCAATTCCGTCGTCCTGGAATCGTAGGTCATCGCGTCTCATTGCCGACCGCTGAGCTACCAAATTGATCTTGGCGAGTAGCCTTTGGTTCAGTGTTCGGGCAACGTCTATCGACGTTGCCCAAACACGGAACCAACGGCTTGCTTCTGGTCGACCACAGGTACATGTTGGCTCGTATCAGCGGGATGGACGATATATCCGACGTTAATTAGATAGGACATGCGCTTTTGACACACTAATCTGTCCGATATCGATCTACTCCGCTCTGCAACGCCAAAATGCAGTATCTGTCCAATTGCATAGTAGGCAGGCACTGCCTATTGGCGAAACTCCGGGGTCAGGCGCAAAGTTCAATGATCAATATCAACCCAGAGGGGGGAACAAACTTGACAGAAGAGAAGTTAGGGTGTTGTCTCGTGCCATCTTCAGTGCTTGGTCAGCCCAGAGGAGAAGCATGAGAAGATAAGGTGGAGATACTGCCCTGCAAACAGCAGTAACTGCTTACATTTAAGGTGACCAGTTACTGCTGTTTCAGAAACAGCTGAAAACGAAACAGTGTTTCTCTTTGAGCTGAAGAATAGAGGACTCCTACAACGCTGGTGGAATCTGGCTTGTTATTTTTTCCCGTCCCATGCATAAATAAAGGGACAAGTGAAATGAATCGGTCTTTAGGTCCACCTTTGTGCACATATAGGCTAAACTGGGCCAGGAGAACCTCTTGAGAATGGTGAGATGAGTAAGATAACACTGTCCTCCAGACACAGGATTCGAAATTCGAGCCCTGGCGGTCTGAGGCCGAGCACGCTACCTCTCGGTCACGAAGGTTCCCCACAATACTAACTTTCACACGTGGATAGGGAAGAAACATTTTTGTTTCTTTCAAACCGCCGAGACCGGAAAACCGAACCCCGAACTCTGGCGTGAAAGGCAGCGGTGCTAACCACTACCCTAGGGCCCCCGCCCATAAAGGGACAACTTACTTATAGTTGGCAATGCAAACCAAAAGGAAATGTGGTGGTTGTCTATTTAAAAAATCGTTATCATCAGAATCTATTTAAAGGACTTCACCACTCTCGCAACATATCGGACTGATAATTTAGTTATCACAAATGGACTCCCACTGTGCTTTTTCATGATTGGCAGTTGCGAGCTCTGTTTCTATTTGCAGTACTTACATGGTATATCCAGTTGAGAAACCACCTGGATTAAAACATCTAGAGTACGGGGCAATAGGTGGACATATTTGTGTAGATATGCTTAGGGGGCCATCATTCAATCTCCATGAGGCTGAACAAATTATTTATTTTAATCCGTCTATTACATGTGTATGTGGAACTGTTCTTAAAATAATTGTATGTTATCTAATTGCTGCAAAGTCTGCCTGAAATTATTTAATTCGAGAATGACGAGATTGAATGGTGGTCCTCTTAGCGCAAAGTAGCGACGTTTCCCATTTAAGTTGTAGTGGCACCTAATCGGTTTGTGGCAGAGATTCCTGTTAAGCACTTGAATATTAATAAGTTGTTTGAAAACGATTCAAGACTCTCTCTCTCCATCTCTCTGTTCTCTTCTTGTACTGACTAAGTGTCTGCGCTCCGACACCTGCGACAGCACGCTATCCAGGACTGCGGGATTATGTAAACGTGGCAAAACTCACACGTTTGAAAATTGAACAATTCCAAAAAAAGGAAAAACAGTCCAAATCGCTGCAGCCATGTAATACACGAGGGAGATCCCGCTGCAGTCACGTTCTCTTCATTAATGTACGTGGTCCCAGATGGTGGACTCGCGTTGGTTCAACGCCGGCCCAACGCCTGCGGCGTTGGTCCGCAGTTGAACCAACGCGAGGCCAGCGGCTCGTTCTGCACGAGAAGACCGGGTGGCCGTTTTCGGGTCCGGTGATCCCGCAAGGGAGCGACACTGGATCCACTCCAGCGAGATGTCTCGTTTGATCAATCGGTCAGCCTAATGGATCCGAGGCATATTTTTTATAGGGGAAAAAATGTACTCTCGACACTACACTCTCCCCCCCACTCCCCCCCCCCCCCCCCTGGGGGACTGCGATGATTCACGGGCGCCCATCAAATAATGGAGTCAATTACGGAGAGGTATCGATGAGGGATCCAAAACATAATAATGTCTGATCCGTGTATAAACTGGACTGTTAAAAAGTGGCAAAAATCAGCAACTCGACTCAATTTTTGTCTATTTTTTTCGGATTCGCGTGTACACATTGCGCCACTAATCTGCGAAATAAAATGGTGTATATATTTGAGGCTGGCTCTTGGGAGATTTCCATATAGGGGACGTCCCAAATAATTGCGAATCGATACTAGATCCGAAACAGCTCTTTGGCATACATCATTGGTGCATGGCATTCACGCCCCTGATGGGGTTTCTTGCAAAACACGAGAACAGGGAACTTTGACTGATGATTCGTCGTTTCTTCACAAGGTTTTGCACTTTGCTGCTCTATAGTATATATTTACCCTTTAGCCACCGGTACCGATTATATTAGTTTATATTTTTTTTTTTAGCACATTGCATATTAACTTTTAACCCTTGCTTTACCAATTTCGCATTTATGCCAAAAACTACCGTCGTTTACCAAATTCGCATTTATGCGAAATCCACATGTGTACATGCACTAATTGTAATAGAGATATTTCATTACATGCGTGCATGATTGAATATCGCGATCAGAAATGGTCACTGACATGAACGCAATGTTGTCTTGCATTTTTAATAATTTGTGCCTTATCAAAATTGCATTACTTTGAGCCCATTGGGGCGATCTCAGGGGTTCTCCATCAGTACAACATTTAGTATTTTTTCCATTTGTTCTTTTTAACTTATATTTATTTTTGTAATCCAATACTAAATAAAATTATAACACCTGACGTTATTACCCCGCTGAGGTTTTTAGAGGTATTTTACTATTTGACTTTGACATTTGACCTTGAAAGAACCTCCAAATGACCTTGGGGAAATAACATTTGAAGATTTAACTTTTTTCTCTGTTGCTGGTCTGCTATTCGCGCCGTCGTATATGGACGGATGTTGCACGCCAAACCACCGAACTTCTATTATTATATTTAAAATGAGCATATTTTCTCGGCAATATGGTATAGCCCAATTTTAAAAGTTGTTTGCCGCTAAAAGTTAATCAGCATGAAGCGGGACATCCATTTGCACTCTCCCCCGGGTGGCGTTCATCAGACAGACAATTTTACCAGCTGCCAAAGAACAAGCGCCGGCTTTTCTCCAAATGAATTTGTCTTGCGCAGTTAACTTATTTATTTACTAGAGAAACCAGCTGTAAAGCGTCCGACTGCATGCAGGGCAATGTATAATTCTGGCAAACAACAAAGCCGTTCTTGGGCGCAAACCCGGGTGGAATTGTCCGCAGTTTCCCGCGTGATTGTTTTCAAGCGTTTGTGGCTGTTGCCTTCAAGCGGAAAACCGGAGATATTGACCCAATATCCGGTTAATGTTGTGCCGGCGTCGTAGACGACGGCACAACTTTAACCCACGTTGGCTTAACGCTTGGTGGACGTCTCCCAGAAAACTAGGCGCTTATCCAATGTATGGCTTGCTGTAGGGCCACTCCATGTCAACGCGGTGGCCTCATGCTCTACTCTTGCTTCTGGCGCGTGAGTTTCGCTTTGACTCGATGGAGTAAATGGCATCGTGCTCGGGTCTCCGGGATGTGTTGATGCCACTGTGGTGTTCATGGGCGTGCATCTACACATTATGTGATATTAGGACTGTATTTACCCTCGCATAGATAAATTCAATTAATATGTTATGTGATTAAAACACACAGTGAAAGGGTGGTCAGAATCAGTCTGTCCCGGCCATGCGCACCAAAACCTTTTCTCCGTCGGTTATCCTATGTATACGCACCCACAGTTTCTTCTCTCCTCTCAGGTTTTCAAAGCCGGCTCGCCTGATATCTCCCCATGTAAATGGTCATTGATATTTTGCAGGGAAATTTTGAGTATGTGTATTATGAACAGTTTATTTGTAGATAGTCATTACCAGGGCTGTTTTTCTATTGTGTTTGAATGAAAAATGGCCTTTGCAAATTTTGTAGGAAGTCGGTTTAGAATTGACGGAGAAATCGCCGAAAATCATGCGATCCTGGTAAATTTGACGGCGAGTATAGTTATCATTTTTATATTCATGCTTATATATTTTTGACATTCACCAAAAATCATAAACAAAATTAAGAGAATAAAGTATAATTTCTGGTATTGCTCAGCCTAAAGAGTAATACCGGGTCAGTATCATATCCCAACAAACAGGAGTTTGTAGTAATCACATTCGCCTCGTACTAATGTAATCAACAGTTGTGGAATGAAGATCCAATCAATGCCAATAGTAGCCGCAATGGAAAGCCAAAATGCGTTATATGCTCACTTTACAAGTAAGCAGATAATGCCTCTTGGCTTTGCACTGCAGAATATAAACGTTCTCTCTAAGAATGGCATGTTGATCAATATGAGTGAAAGTCTCATGGTTTTGACGAAGTCTTTTCTCTATGAACTTAGAATTATAACATTGGAGGCTATGACTGTATAACACTGCCTGCCTGAGACAACAATTTAAGATTCGAACTCCTCACACTGGCGGTATGGAGTCGAGCACGCTCGCGAGCGTGGCACAATATTTAATCTTTACAAGTGGACAAAATAAAAAAATATAATTTTATGTTTTTGAAACTCGAATACCCAGGGCCCAGGCGTGATAAGCGGCTGCGCTAACAACTACACCAGAGCCCCCGACCTCTCTCTACGATCCTCTTTCTACGGTCATTGTGCATGACCAACATGTAAGAAGCTGACTAGTAAACGCCGGAGCTCCGGCGTTTATTAGTCAGCGTCTTCTGGTGGTCACTGACGTTACTTTAGTGTTTATTTATTAAGCCTTTAGACGCCTATATTAACGTCAGAATCTGACATCTAATCCCAACAAACACAAAATATTTATATAACATTTGTAGAACGTCGGCTCAACGTCTTCGACGTTGGTCCAAGTCCAACATTGTACAAATGCTATGCATATTTTTTGGTGTTTTCTGGGAAGATAGCCCCCGCACTGAAAAAATAAAAATAGTTATAATGGTTGTAGAACCATAACATAGGTATTCAAATGAAGCGAGACATTTCTGATGATTTCTAATTGAAAAATCCTTCGGTGTCGACGGTTTATACAAAAATATTTTAGTGTTGTAGAGGTTAACGTCTTCTGGTGGGCTTATCTACACCGTCCAAAGTGGAAGTCAAACGTATTGATCCGTGACTGACAGTGACAGACAGTCAGTGATTGATGTGGTATTATCTTGTGTCCAGCCAGAGATTATCATACTATGAGGCTAAAGGTTGGCTCAATGCCTTGCCAATGCCTCATATATTGGCAAAAAAATTCGTCTTATTATGTATACATGTTTTGTGTGTACAAGTGCAGTAATATTTTGAGAATGTGTAATACAAGAAAAAACCGATACATTTTATTCCAGTGTATAATGTATATTATCACCAACAGCCGATAGATAGTGCCGAAAATTAAATACAGAATCAGTGATAATGGAGAAATTTGGATGAACGCTTAATTTTGGATTTGATGTTATTTCAAATCTTAACTCCTGAATATCGTACTGCTCTACAGACCATTTTTAAATTTCCAATCGGTGTATGCAGATTTGAAAATGTTCGTGTGGGTTATCCATGTATTTGACTGTTTATTGTGAGTATAGACTTGAATAATTCGGGAAGCGATCATTTTAATACTCAGCTGCGTGGGCTATACACAATAAGTATATATAATATTATATAGGCTTCCTTGGCGAAATGGTTTGGTTTGGACTTGTCTTTGCGTTGAAGAAATCGCTATTTTGCTAAAAAAGGCATGATAACTTCTATAACAAATTAGTCGTATCCCAATTTGTACACAATTATCTTTGAACAACTGTACAACAGTGGACATCACGGTGTATGGCCACAGCTGAGTCAATATGTGCGGTACACGGAGTGTTTTCCTCTTCTTTATTGAGTACGTTGTTTTGTAGGTCGTCTATCTGGGGCCAGCACACGGCGTAAACCCCCAGCTTTGAGATGCCATCAGACGGGGGCCGGGCTGTAAAAAAGCAACCCTGTAATGAGCAGACCGCTTTACGAGATTGTTTCTTTTCTAGTGCCACCCCTTTGCGGAGCTGGCTAATGACGGCGGAACGGTGGGCCAGCGTCTGTCGACGCTGGCCCACCGTTCAGCCGTCATTAGCGGCCGGATCAGCCGTATGTAGTAGCGTGTACAATGTTTTGCAAAGCCGAATTGCAGTATCTGCTTACTTGTGAAGTAAGCAGATACTGCTTTTTGGCTTTGCATGGCAGTGTAACACAGAGATGCTGGCTTTGTCACAAGTTAATGACAATAGTGTCGCGGCCATGTTAACATGCCTGCCCGTCGGAGCCCCGTCTTTCACCTCTCGTAATATAATAATAGAGTCAGATAATAAGAAACTTGTAGTATTATTAACTTCACAAACGCACATTACACTTGCATTTTCATTCTCATAAAGGGGCCACCATCTCTAGGGGAGGGGGTCTGGAGTTTTTTGTCGCGGAAAAATTATTTATTTCCACCCGGCATCGACAATGAGTGGTCCCACAAGAAAGTACAAATAACCCATTGTTTCTCATTTACTTAGATAATCTCCATGCAAAAAACCGTCGGTAAAACTGCTATATATATTATAAAAATCTTTATTTAGTAATGAGCACAAATCGAGTCATTTCACCATACCTACATCAAAGTGTTCTTTGGTCAGATGGTTTGACTATTTAGTTTACACGGGATGCTTCATGACTGCGAGGCAGTCACGAATATATAAATTTGATCTCCAATCCGTTGTTGTACACAGTCAGAGTATAGTTTCTGAGCTCACGTGCTAGAGAAGCAATTTGTTATTCTGTCTTAGCATAATTAGGTACCGACCTTATCCTTTTTGGTTTGAATAAAAAATCGTGTCGTTATTTGATCGATTCGTGACACTATATATAATCATTTAAATGCGAATAAAGCCAGAGTGGCGACTGCGAACATTAAACCTTCCAGCGCGGCAGATTCTGACGTATAAAGACGGTCCCAGCACTGAAAGAATTAAAATATTTTTAATGGTCGTAGACCCATAACGTAGGTATTCAAATGAATCATAAAGAGCTAAATAGGACATTTATGATGATTTCAAATTGAAAATAACTCTTTTATTGCCATGGTTTGCATAACGTATTTCAGTGCTGTAAAGGTTAATTACTCCGATTGTCTAATGTCTAGTAGCCGAACAACCACATTCGGTTCGCAACTCTGTGAGCGAGTCTATAGATGTGTTTGGCCTAAAGCTGTTAACGTTCTTTCTCAGCGAGTTTTCATCCGATCATGCTGTCATTTTCAGTAGCCTTTCACAACTACGCCCAAGCTACACCACCATTTTCCGGACGTTCCGGATTGGAGATCGAAATTTAAATCCTATGTATATACTGCTGCTGGCGGCCACTCACATGCTCGACAGAACATCCCTTTTTAGTAATATTTAAATTTATCAATCTCCTAAACCACTGTTTGGCAAACACACCCCGTGCGTAGTGCGACTGCAACTTACACCTCCTTGGTATTAAAGGGTCCTTCCAACCACTTTACAAAGTTGCAAACATCACTATGAACCCATTAAGCGTCAAGTTATATAATTTAAATTTTATTCCACTCAAGGTGTGTCTCGCTACCGCAACGAGTGGATGAGAATTACTTACATTTTTGCAATAAAATAATTTGAAGCAAATTGTATATGCCACCCTACTGATTCCAATGTTCATTTATACATCCTTCAGATTTTCTTGTTTGAAAGGTCAACTAAAAACGCTAAAAACGGCCTTAGACTAGACGTGATTAGCACTTTAGGGGTTAACCCTTTAACCGCTGGTGCCGTCCATATTCGTTTTTCACATTTTTTATTAGCATATTGCATATCAACTTTTAAACCTGTTAAAGATAAAACGTGGCATAAATCAGCAAGATTTGAAATTTGTTGACCTCCATTTGATCTGAATAATTTTCACTCACTTGAATTTGTGGATCGCGTCAGCGAGACACAACTTTAAGTGGGTGAAAATTTTAATTGAATAATTTGGCGGCTACAGGGTTAACACTGTAACAAATAGACGGCATGAAAAGTGTATTCAAGTACTCTGCCATGTAAAGCCAAAAGCCCCGGTTTCGGGGTTCCTTCTATCGCGATATTACCTCAATGTGCAGAAAGCGACATCAAGCAATATTCACTCACTCTTTCAGGGTTACAATTTTCTTGCATCATTTTTGTACTGACAATATTATGTTGTATGCATGTTTACGACCAATTTTTTTGGTGATAATTCGGTGCTTGTCAATACGCTTATACCGAATCCAAGACTTCGCTCTCAAGAAAAAGGTATCTTTTTGGAATCTAAACTGTTCAAAACAGAGACAATAAGGGGTATTATTCTAATAGAGTTGTTATTCTATGGAGCAAATTACCACCAAAACTGCGTGTGGATCATTCTCTTAATATTTTTGTTGATGAGTTAGACATTTTCTATTATAACAAGTTCAAATACTGTAATGATATAAATTCGGGGACAAGTACGTGTCGATGTCAGGCGTGTGCGTGTTTTTAATGCATAGTTATGATTTCAACCTTATTTTTTACCTACATAGTTCACTTAACACATATTTCTATTTTATAAACCTTTATGCTTTTGAATTATACTATTGCATACTTTATGCGTTCTTTTACAACGTACTTTTATATAATATGTATATATATTTATATATAGTTTTAAAATTTTAATGGATGTGAAACCGATCGGGTGCTAGTCACCTGTAGTGACATCCTTTGCATGCATTACTATTGTACATTTATGTCACTTTTATACTGTTCTATATTGTACTCAATGTCATTTGCTTGTATGCATCAAGCATAATATATAAAGTATGCGGTATTGTTGTTATTTTTTAGGTGATAGCCGCCGACGGTGACACGTCTCCCAAGCTGGGAACTCTGGATCTAATAATAAACGTTGTGGACACCAACGACAACAGTCCTGTGTTCAAAAACTCCTCATACGAGGTCACCATCTTTGAGAACGTGCCCAGGGGTACTACTCTGCTACAGGTACGTTGTGCTTTAGAAATCAAAACGAAATGTAGATACAGCTTCGCCCTAGAGCTCTCTTTTCTTCTACTAAAGTTAGTTCCAGATTTAAAAAAAATACACTAAGCAGTAAGCAGTTACTGCATTTCGGCTTGGCTCTGTGAGCCTAGTGTTAATGATTTAGGATCACGTCAAGTTATGTATTCCACATGATATGACTTCGTGCATCAAATATAATCCCTTGAGCAGTATTAAATGTACAAAGGCTATAGACGGGGTTTGCGGAATCAAATATTGTTTCATTGTCACGAGGTACACTTTCCTATAGACTCAAAATCAAATAAAAAGTGTTGTATTCTAACTCAAGATGACATTTGTATGACATGGTTACCTATTCCGTTCTGCAAAGCCAAGATATAATAACTGCTTACTTAAAAAGTAGACAGCCACTGTATTTTATATAAGCTACCATGAACAGCATGTTGTGCATTTTTTTCAATCACGCAGGTGTCCGCCCAGGATCCTGACATGGGAAGCAACGGACGTATCTCATACGGATTCTCTCCGCAGACTCAGGGTAAATTCGGCAGGACGTTCGGGATCCGTAACGTGACGGGGGACATCTACGTGAAGTCGTCTGTGGATCATGAGAAGGTGTCCATCTACTACCTGATAGTGACGGCCAGGGATCAGGGTCCCGACTCACTGCCCTCTGACGTCACCGTCATCATCAGGTAAGATCCCGGCAAATACGAGGTGCTGATCTAAATTATACTTGTGTATCCATTGTAATAACAGTGTGAGCCTTATATCTCATTTTGTATGCTGTTTACATGCTGTTTTTTATCACCAACCGCACAGGGTTCTGGATGTGAACGACCACGCCCCGTCCATCTCGCTGAACACCCTGACTAACATAGGCACGGACAGAGCTGAAATCCTGGAGAATGCTGACAGGGAGACATTCGTGGCCTTTGTGCGAGTGTCGGACGAGGACAGCGGCGCAAACGGCCGCTTCAACTGCTCGCTCAGCGATCAGAACTTCAGGTCAGTTACCGATCTCAATTATTTTTACCTGCTCAGCAATCACGAGATATTGTTTGGATGTTTCAAAATACTTTATTATTTTACCAGAGGAGGATCTAGCAGGGGCTTGGGGGCGGGGGGTTCCTAACGCTCCTTTTCTAAAACTTAATTGTCTATATCATCAGAATTTCTAAAATATGGGTCTTCGACACTCAAAATTTACTAGGGTGGTGTCTCAATTTGAGGCACTACCCCAGTAAATTTTGAGTGTAAACCCTCACATATTTCCTGTCTGAGCAGACTAAAAATCATTGATTTATACTTATTTTTTTATTCCGAATTTCTTTATCTACTCCTGTTAATTATAATATTATTATGGTTAATTGATCGTACAATCAGTCAATGCGACTAGAGCAGGAACACCGGAAATAATGAACGATGACATCTATCGTTTGCCCCTTTAGGGCTTACCGTGGACAGCAAAAGCGGCTGGGTTTGCTTGTAGTAGGCCTATTAACCCTTAGATCACTGAGCTATTTAATTTTAATTTTCAGTCACTTGAAGTTGTGTCTCGCTACCGCGATCCACAACTTCAAGTGACTGAAAATATGTGAAATTTGTGAAATTTAAGTCTCAACATATATCTGTGTTTCAAGATTGATAGCATATTTTATTTTTAACAACTGATCATATAGGTGCTAATGAAAACACTAAATGTTTACTGTAGTCGACATCAGTGTGCCAAGGGTTATTACCTCAAGCGCTGAAATATTTTTTATATAAACCATGAAGACCAAAGATATTTTTAAATTTGAAATCATCACAAATGCCTTAGTTAGCTTCTTTCGCTTCATGCGAATACCTATGTTATGGGACAACGGCTATAATAAATAGTTTACTCTTTCAATGCTGGGATAAACTTTATACGTCAGCATCAGACGTCTATAGACGTCAAATGCTGACGTCTAAAATCGATCCCCGTGCTGTAAGGGGTAATAACAAGCATATCAATAGCCTGAGTCCCTAGTGGTGCCGGTAAATGCGGTGAGTGTCCACACGTGGGACGTTTTTTATGGAACGCTGTCATTAGACTTTCAGCGAAAGTGCTCCTCATATCTAATGAACTGATCGCACCCAATCTCCTTTTGAAACCTTAACACATGTGACTCGTCCTCGAGTGGCCGGAGAGGCGTCGATCCGGAGGAAAAAAGGGGATCTCCATTTACGGGATTTTACGAGACGAACCAGATACACGGAGACAGTGACAACAATGGCGGCGGGTCCCCCAGTTAACATGGCAGACAAATAAATCCCTCACACGCGACCTGTTCCCTGAAGGTCTCTGAATAACCAGGTCGACTAAATCAGTCCGCATTTGTCTGTGCGAGGCGCCGCTATATCACTCTGTGGAGGAGGTGCACAGCGGCGTGACCGTCCGACGTTAAAAGTCCGCGCCCTCACCTGGTGCTGATGATTTATTTGACACGTGTGATTTATTTGACACGTGTGAATGACACGCCGAGCCAGTCTTTAAGAGCAGGCCCGATGGGTCTGCTCTTAAAGGCTGGCTCGGTGAGTAACAGATCAGTAACGATCACAATATGAATAGAATCGTTAATTTGCAAAGTTAAATTTGAATGTTCAATAGTTTTTCTTATTGATTCTCAGTTATAAGAGAAAGAACAGATGGGTAAAATAGCAAAAAATACAGAAAAGACTGTTTTGAGCGCATTGTTTTAATGTAATTTAATTTTTCAATATTGTTCGTTCAGTGAGTTCGGTACAGCCAAAATTATTGTTTGTTACAGTGAGACTATAGTGTTTCATTCACTAACACATTCTCCGTGGCTTTCACGCTGTTGTATATGCTTTCCATACACCATCATCTGAGCCCTGAATGAATGAACGAGTGTTGTTTTCAGACAAATATGGACTCCGCTGGCCAGCCATCTCTCCTTGTCCTTTTGGATAAGAAAGGGTGTATCTGCCACTTTGTAAAGTGGCAGATACACCCTTTCCTATCCAAGGTGGCGTCTTGTAAACTGATTTACACGGTCGTAGAACAAACGTGAAGACGGGTCCATAATCAAAGCACCATATCTATAGATTCATCCCAGTCTCGACGTCTTTCAGGAGGGGCCACGTCAAAAACAATTTCCGCGACTCTTCCCATGAGGTCCACAATATGGGTCAATCGATGCGAAATCACCGCCGCCAGCTTTGATAAACAATCCGCGAAATATGACCAAGAGGGAGCCATCAGCAGACACAAGACGTTGAATCAATGTTGGTTTAACGTTGGTCCAGCGTCGTAGACGCTGGACCAACGCTAAACCAACATTGATTCAACGTCTTGTGTCTGCTGCGAAATTCGTACGGTTCGCGTTATTACTGTTGCTAAAAAATATTGGTTGTCATTTAAGTCAGTCGGTACTTTTAAAAAGAACCCATGTTATTATATTATAGAGTATTATAATCCACTACTTATTCATGAATATATTAACTTTATACATGTTAAAATATTAACCTAATATTAATGCATAACTTAATACATGAATATATTATAGCATGTGAATTATCAATTATATATATCAATTTTCCGAGTTTATCCAAATTAGCTACTAAGCAAATAATTTTAGACTTAACTTGAGGTTTTTATAGCGTACGGTTGCCATGGATGAATGTGATTTCGTAAAATATAACCAGAGATCATCTGATATAACATTGAAGAAATGTAGCCCCTGCAGTCACCAGGTCACAGTACCATGAGTGCGTGACCCGTATCCTCGTGCAATACGATATATTGTAGGATTCGGATTGGTCGAAATGGCCATCTCGACCAATCCGAAATCTATGCGATATATCGTAACTTGTACGATAAGACGGACGAATACGGGCCTGTCAAGCAAAGCCAAAATCTTTTTAAAGTAAGCAGTTCCTGCAGTTAAGCTTCGCACACCACTGTTGTACCGTCTACACAAAAATGATATTTTCCTACTGTAGCATCAGAGCAAACACGAGGACTTGACCCAATGTTGTTTCTATATTGGTCCACCGCCTGCGGCGCTGGCCCAACATTGAAACAACATTGGGTCAAGTCCTCATGTTAGCTGGGATCGGAGCATGCAGCGGCACGGCTGGTTGAAGTCCATATCATTCCGCGGGAGTCCCGGTGGACCGCGTCAGGGTTCCAAGGCCACCAATGAGCCGTTACCGGCATGGATCACTCCAGAATACTAACCAGCCTAATACAGCCATAAAGAACATGCCCTACTTAGGGGCCCACCATTCGATCTCCAGGTGGGAGTGGGATTTTTGTCGCGGACAACCTATTTATTTCATCTCGGCTCGGCGTGCACAACATGTTAAATCGTATATATTACATGTTTATATAGAACGACTCTTAAAGTAAATTATTTATTTTAAAAATACCCTCCCCCCCCCCGGAGATTGACAGGGTGCCCCCTTACGCACTGCAATCCAATGTGATCTGTGATGTTTTTGTATTTCAAAAATATCGTAAATTAACTGAACGAAAACATGGCAGCTTATACAAGAGTGCGCATGTGTATCACAAAATGGGTGGTTCAGTTATTTTACTGTATAAAACAAAATTTTCTTATTGTTATAAATTGACTTATCTATGTTTACCTTTGAAGCCATGTCTATAAGAAAATATTTTTGATTTTCAAATTTTATGTCACGTTTTAGAAGATATTACATTATTGTGTATCGTATTATATTGTTCATTCAATAGCAATAGATCTGTATAACCTGTGAATTTTCACAGTGTTCAGTGTATAAGAGGTGTGTGGAAATATGCAGCATTACATCATTTAATATATCTTATAGTTAAATGCAAATATGTATACGTCAATAACAATATTAATGTTCATTATAATACAGCATTATAACTGAACGACCCATTTTGTCGTTGCTACACTGAAGTTTCTAATTTGTACTTCATATATTTTGTTCCTGTCAATATAAATAAGCAATCAAATGTAGAAAAACAGGATAGTCCCACGTTAGGCCCTAACAAATCATTACAAGCATAACGCACATGCCCTAACAAGGGCATGTACAATATGCTTGTAATGATTCGTTGGTCCCAGCATTGCTCATCGTCTTGTCCGATCAAAAAAATTAAATGAATCGGGCTTTAGGCCACCTTTGTGCACATATAGGCTAAACTGGGCCAGGAGAACCTCCTGAGGATGGTGAGATGAATGAGATGACACTGTCCTCCAGACACAGGATTCGAAATTCGAGCCCTGGCGGTCTGATCAGATGATGTAGAACCCCAATAGAGCGGTACTTCTGTCGCTGTTATACATAATATAACAGTAACTGTACATCCACTGGCTGTGTTCCGAATGTAAAGCGAGCGCAACGTGGGTGGCTCTGGAAAGTTTTTTGTCATTCTATATATCTTGCAAAGTCGGACTTATTAGACCAGAGAGGGATGTATTCTCAGAATAGCTGAGACGTATCTTCTACGCCCCCGCCCAGTATGGTTATGGTCAACCTTACGCTCATGTTCATTATTTTCTTAGACGAGTCACAGCTAGCCTATTTCTGGCTATCCTGGCGCCCACTCTGTGTCAGCCAGTAGAGCCAGAAATAGGCTATGTGACAGAACGATTAACCTGAAATGGCATAAATGATATTTTGTTAATGTAAAGTTTAACTAATAGTCTGGTAGCACAGTTGAAAGTATACATTAACCCTTGTGGTAGCCATGTCGCTTATCTGCACCACATCGTGTATTTAACCGTCAGAGAGCTAAGTCATATAATATTTTTTTACCCACATAAAGTTGTGTCTCGCTACTGTGATCCACAACTTAAATTGGGTGACAATTGCTCCCACATACAATTTGATATGCATAGCTAGCAAATTCTTGTTTGAAGACAAATAAAAATGCTGATAATAGCTAAAGACGTGATTAGTTATTTCAGGGTCAATATAAAATTGATTGAATAAAACTAATCAAATCCATCGAAATGATGAGACTCTCGTTGCTTACTGCACTTAAATATCTAATAAAATTAGCTCATTAAAACATGAACGCCAAACGTTTAAACATGCGAGAACAATGTAAAATGTCATAATCATCTTAGTACATCTTCTTCGAAATTCATTGTATCTAAACGTTTTTTTCTGCCATGTACAATTTCTAGTCACTGCACCATGATAGACGAGGCACATGACATCTACTATTAATCGTGTAAATACTGCATATTGTTATTGCTTAAATCGTGTGATCCATTGCTTTTCTATACATGTTGGACAAAAAGCAATTACCGTTACCTTGAAGTTCCCACTGCCCTGTCTGACCCGATGACCATCGCCCATATGTCAATCAACTTAGAATAATTACATTTCAACAGGACAGCCCTGCAACCTGTCATCAACTAAGTCATATTTTATCTCAGCGGGCCAATCCCGGATAACAAACGATCCTCGGCAGTTCTGCTCTGCAAAGTCAAAAGCAGTAACTGCTTACTTTCGACTTTGCACGGCAAAATGAAGAATACAGGGTGATTGTTTCAGCTCTGAAGAAAACATTATTTTACCATGGTTATCAGTTATTCGAAAAACAAAGTATTTTATAAACGACTTGTATTTATACATGTATGTTGCTTTACGTCGCTTTCTGCACATTGAGGCAATCTCGCGACAGAAGGATGCCCGAAGCCGGTAAACGACTTGTAACTAAAATGATCGATTATTCGACTGATGGTGAAAGGGAGAAACAAGACATTTTAACACAAATTGGTAATCTTAGAGGGATATCATAATGCTTTGACAGTGTTCAATTAATCAAAATAAGCTATTTTCTTATAGCCACTGAAAGTTCAAACCCCATATCCACTGTATAGCTAACACATTAACACATTACAGATCAGACCAGCTTTTAACAGTTTAGGCATATAAAAGATTAAATGTGACATTATTCAGCAAAATTTGAAAAAAAATTGACCTTCTTTCTCGCAAATCTGAATAATTTTCACTCACTTTAAGTTTTTTAACTTCAAGGTTTGGGGTTAACTGTTCTGGATTTATCTACATACATGATCAACCGTTTTCAGTAAAGTTACTGACACACTTTATTTCTGCCGCTGAGTGTCCTTTGTGCTTGGTATTTACCACCTTCTCTAAAGGAAAGGTTGAACTTGAACCATAGACCCGCCTATCTACTGTCATATATAGAATTACATCCCAACCAGCTATAGGTATCATAAAGACCATGACATTGAAACAGTACATGCTAAACCTAAGGTGTAGAATTCATGTAAATTTGAACACCCAAGTTTTTTTTCGAGAATTTTACATAACAAAAACATAATATTTAGTTTTATTGATTCAAAGTTGTACAAAACTTGACACAGCTTATGTTCGCAATTGAAACAATAATCTACACGGCGTGTGTCATGAACGTCTGTAAAAGATAATCAATACTGCAGCGAAAAGACAAAATCAGTAAGTGCTTATTTGAAAAGTGAGCAGCTACTTCTTTTTTCTCTGCGCTGAAAAAAGTACACTGCTTTTGTTTTGGTTGGCAGGTACATGAGACACGTCGCTTCAGATAAGACAAAGGAGTGCCAAGTCAAAAATTAGAATAATATTATAATTAACCCTTACACCGCTAAGAACGACTATAGTCGTTTTAAATCCGTTTTTACTGCCCCTTTTATATGTTTATGTGACAATTATTGGGAACGAAATGTGTGTTCAAACATCACGATTTGAAAATGCTCGGTCCCAGATTAAACAAATATGAGAAATTTTCACCCACTTGAAGTTGTGGCTCGCGATAGCGAGACACAACTTCAAGTGGGTGAAAATTATTTAATATAGCGCTTCAAGGTTTAATTTCATAATTAAATAATTGGAACTTTTCAAAATGAATGACCGACAAACCTGTTTCTGTCCAATATCAAATTTAACGATATTTTTATGTCGAGACAATTGCATTGACAGCACCTGTGCGAATAACAATGCTTACCGGCTTCTGTTCATGTTTGGTGTTGTCAGATTGAAGCAAATGTACGAGGCAGAATACCAGATCGTGACAAGGGGGCCACTGGACAGGGAGAGGCGTGATAAATATAACCTGGCTCTGGTCTGTCGTGACCAGGGAGTCGAACCGCAAATGTCAGTCAAACATATCAAGGTAAGGAGATAATCCCGGACGCGGGCTTGCAGCACGTTAAGGTTATAGTTCTGATATTCAAACGTTCTCTGGTGAGCTGTGCGTTTGTATTTTTATATTTTAAATACTGATATTTTACCTATAAAATAGACACTACCCACACCTCCCAAACCAATTTTCACAAATATTTTATCAATTTATGTGGCATTTTATTTGTTCTTCTTTTTCAAGTTAGAAGCTGCCCTTTTTTCTAGGGAAAACATTGATTTATGCTCATGATAATCTTCTACTTGGAGTTCTAAACTTCGTAATGTTTTATTCTTATACATCACACACGCAGTCAGAGTCATGTATATGTTATATGCGCACAGCAAAACATGTTCAGCATGATCGTCATTTTGTTTTACTTTGAATTTAATATGAAGTTGCCAAGTGTTAAGTTTGGACAATTTGAAATTATGTCACTTTGCAGCTGCGACCCTTTGATTGCAATGTGACAAAATGCTAGCATAAATTATTTTTTACTGATTGCAGGTGGTTGTCTTGGACCAGAATGATAACTGGCCAGTGTTCACCAAGGAGACCTACGAGACTGAAATCTTGGAAAACAATTTCCAGGGAAGATTTCTACTTCAAGTATGGCTGAGTTATAACCCTTTGACGTCTGAATTTACAATTGTCATCTTCATCCACTACAAGTCGAGAATTGCTGTCGCAATTCTCGACTTGTAGTGGATGATGAATACGTGAAAGGGGTGGCAAATGAAAATAAATTGTTCTTATTAAAACAGTTCCATTAAAATTGTGGGTCTAAGGTTTTAGGAAATTAAGACTTTAAACATGCATAATGATGCTTTAATGAGGATGAGAGAGTCTAAAGGGTGAAGGTATCAAGCCCTTGTCCTATCAATTATGTAATTACGCATCATATTTTTATAACTCATTTTTAACTCAATTTTAGAAAAATGCAAAATATTTTACCACCTTTTGTTACTTTACCCTTTGACCGCCAAATTATTTAATTGTAATTTTCACCCACTGAAATGTTGGTCTCGCTGACGCGATCCGAAACTCCAGGTGAGAGAAAATTATTCAGTTTCGACAACATGGAGGTCAACTGTTTCAAAATCTTGTTGATTCAGGTCACCTTTTCTCATTAGCATGTCCAAAAGCTGGTAGCTAATAAAAAAGCGAGAAATAAACAAATTTAATTGGAACCGGCGGTTGAAGGGTTAATCCGTTGGAAAAAATACAATGCCGTACATTTTGCTCACAGGTGAATGCTTCTGACGCTGATTCTGGTAGTTTTGGTGAGGTGAGTTACACAATCCCTAGTGAAATCCAGAAGTCCGTACATCTGGATCCGCTGACAGGGATCCTCAAAGCTAAGGTGGCGTTCAACCGAGAGGTGTATTCTGTTCTGAGTTTTGACGTGACGGCTCTGGACGCTGGTGATCCGGCTCACGCCGCCACGGCCAGGGTGGTGATCCGTATAAAAGATGTAAATGATGAGGCTCCCACATTCTCCAAGGAGAGCTACTCCCTGAGCGTGCACGAGAACCAGCCCCGGGGAGCCACGGTGGGGCGGGTGATGGCCAAGGACGCGGATACTGCCGAGTATGGAGACTTCTCCTACTCCTTCTTCCCCACCAGTACTCACGTGGATAAGTTCTTCATTCATCCCAAGACTGGAGAGATCAACACCACCCGGCGTCTGGATCGTGAGAGTCAGGACGTGTACTACTTGGTTGTCAGGGCCAGTGACCACCAGTCACCGCCTCTGTCCAGCACGGCCAGCCTCACAGTGTACGTGGAGGACGAGAATGATAACACGCCCCAGTTTGACTTCCCCACCCAGAGCAACCACACTGTGAATGTGAGCAGTAACACTCCCATGGACTTCGTGGTTACCAAGTTAAGAGCTCACGACATGGACGTGGGGGAAAACGCCAGGCTTACGTACACCCTCATCAGCGGGAACGAGCGGGGACTGTTCCGCTTAGAGGAGACCACGGGAGCTGTGTTTGTAAACAGTGCTCTGACGCGCCTGCGCATGGAACAGTTCCGCTTCCGGGTGCGTGCGATGGACGCAGGGACACCTACGCGCACGGCGACGGCGACTTTGTCACTCGTCGTGAACGCTTCGCTGCCGTTCTTGAGACAACGTGCCGATGGTGGTGCGGCCAGTGGCAGATCGTCACCTAATTTAACAATAGTCGTGTCCCTAGCCTGTATATCCGCCCTAGTTATACTTATTTTACTGCTGGCTATTGTCATAGTGGCGATTAGAAGACGCGAGGAAGAGAGAAAAGTACACAAATACAACTGTCGTATGGAAGCCTTACGCATGCTCACAGCTAAAGAGACCATGAGTGGTGATGATACAGGGCCATCTAGTGGCAATGATAAGAGACTGTCCAATGGCAGCGTGTTATCCACCACCAGTGATAAACCACGTAAAGAAGTGAGCTTTTCATTGGATACGGAGGATACCACCTTACCGGAAGCTTCACCACTGTCTCCAGAAGCCCGGATACAGAGATCATGGCCTTGTAGTCCCGATGATGTGGTAAGTTTACACTTTCAATACATACAACACCTGCCTCTCACCAGCAAACAGGACACGTTGAAACAATGATGTTTTAATGTTTGGCCAGCGTCGTAGACGCTGGGCCAACATTAAAACATCATTGTTTCAACGTGTCCTATTTTCTGGACAATGTATATGTGATTCAAAGACAAACAACAATAGGCCTAACTGCTTTATTTTCAAGTAATCAGTTACTGCTGCTTTCCATTGCATACGAAATATTGCAATTTGTAGAAGATAACGCTTGATATTAATATGTCCGGAGCATTATCCAAGTAGTGTTATAGTAAATTATTATTTAGATGTGTGGTTTTTCCATCAGTTGTCTATTTCTATGGATCTATACATCGGTTAAGCAAATCTATCTAAATAACGGGAACTAGCAGAAACTAGAAAATAGTGTGTGTGTAATTTAATGAAAATTGGTTGAAATCAGCGAAACTTATTCACCCGTGCTAATGTGAATCTGAGTAAGGTACTTGTACATGTATTTGTGATCTCCTCTCAAAATTTATTGTAAACATGAAACATTATTGGAATTTAGCTATGTAACTGTATGCTTTTTAAATTAAAAATATGCATTGATTGATTCCATAGATTGCAATAGACTTCTGTCTATTACTGCTTGAAAAATGATATTTAAATGTTGATTAATCTAGAAGAGTTCGGCTCATTTTGATCTCGGCCGTGACATTATCATGATTATGCTGTTCTGTCCAATCACATTACCAAGCGGAAAATATAATTGCCAAGCCCATACAATCACGAAATTCTAATGTGAAAAACTGGCAGTTCGGACGCTGAATTTCATTACGCGGCTATGTCGCAATATAAAGGCAAACATGAGTTTACAACTGCTTACTTTTCAAATAGAAACAAGACGTCAATGTTGGTTACGTTGGTCCAGCGTCGTAGACGGTGGACCAACGGTGAACCAACATTGATTCAACGTCTTGTGTCCGCTTTGAGCTACTTCTGCTCGCAAATAATGTATTTGCAAGACAATATGTAGGTATTTAATGAAAAGTTGTTTACTTTGGCATGAAATCAGGTTGAAGAGCAGTCTGTAGTACATTACCACTGTATTGTCATTAGGGGTCATATACATTTCTGACAAATAAATCAAAGCCACCACTACATGGGGCATCATTTCTCCTTCCTCACATATGAGATGCCAGGTCATGGTGTGATCGTCTCGGAAGCATGACCTCGTAGGGGTCTCGACACGTGAGAATCGACATCCCCGATATGAAACATTGACCCATTTGATGGAATATTTTGAATTATTTGTTAGGAATTCTTTCATGTACGGGATCGTAGATAAACATTTCCTTATAGTATGCAGATATAACACATCCAATGGATTTCTAAGTAGGCTATAACATGATGCAATGCAATGCTATGCAATGCAATGCGATGCAATGCAATGCATGCAATGCAATGCAATGCAATGCAATGCAATGCAATGCAATGCAATGCAATGCAATGCAATGCAATGCAACACAGCTCAATCTGATGTAATCCAATCCAAAGCAATACACTAAAACAGGCAGCTTTAACCACTGCACCAGGACCTCCGGATGACCCTACAATGACCCTAACATCATGTGTGGCTCAGGATGTATATGGTCATGTGTCTGTAATTTTCTGTATCAACATGATAAAGGAGGTTGCTATTTCCCTGAGCCGCAGCATTTATCTGACGTGTAATTCCGCGCCTTACAGTGTCACACGCAGGTGTGTTTACTGTATCAACCCAGCTTACAGCCATATATATCATTACCCGCTTTTTTCGTCCGCATCCGGTGAATGATGCCGCGACTCAGCCTCGCTTTCATGGCACGCGATCTCGCCAATTACGTCGCGGCGCGCTGATGTCGTAAAAGGAGAAGGGAAAATGGCAATAAGTGTCCCGCTGTCAGGGATGCACTTCGTTCACAGGGACACCGTCGCGGCTTATTTTTTTCGCCGGTATAGCGCGGTAAATTAGTTTGCTCGCGGCGTCAGATGTGTGGCCCCGGATCCTTACGCGTGAAGTCCTGCCAGCAATAAGCGGGATGCAGTTTTTGTGTCCGGATATAGATGAGCCTGTCTCCTTACGCCGCAGGTCTTGTTGGAATAAAAACAATTACACGCTGTGAATCTAAGTTTTTGTCCAGGCGCGATCACTGAAATGTCAGCTTCTATTGTATATCATCAGGGACACCACAGGATTCCAAGCAGACGCATAACATGTGTATAACATTTGTACAACGTCGGCACAACGTTGGACCTGGTCCAGCGTCTCCGACACCGTTTCAGCATTGATACGACACCAGCCATGCTGTAGGAAGATGCTAATACAGTAAATATGCATTTCTCGCCCTTGCGATTGATTTATATAAGCATATAAGCGTCGATTATTTTAAGATTTTTTATTGTAATCATGGTACTATTGTACTGAGAATGTGAGATTTTGTCGCAGCGTGGGCGAGTTTATGGCACATCGTGTCCTTACAGTGTTCCAAACTGTTTTTAAAAACAACTTTACCTCTTTTATTACGGCTGTAATGAACTAGTTGTCTATGGATATAAGGGAGTATTTGAAATGTTTATGTTTGAATGCTTAGTATGCTTATTGATTGTTAAGTATGTTTTTGATAAGCAAAATGAATAAGTAAATCTTGCTTTACGTCGTTTCTTTCACATTTTATCAATATCGCCACAGAATGAAGCCCTGCTCTTATCGAATGACTTCAAGACTCTTTTATTATAGTGCACAATATATTATGTAATATGTATAGCATAAAGCCTGGGGAGCTCTACATTCTTAGTTGTGGAAAAGGCCGAGGCCAAAGGCCTAGGCCTTTTCTACAGCTAAGAATGTAGTAGAGCTCCGAGGGTTTTAACTGACTTAAAACACATCCGACCATAATCATGATAATGAGGATCCCTCATGATTACCATCTCGGTCACACCTGAATGATTATAGTACCATAGACCTGTAGACCTACCATGGTATTTGTTCTGTACTTGATGAAAAATAACTCTCCATTCCTGGCTTAGAATGTAGTTGTCGGACAAAGAAAATAATGTAGTATGTCGTTTTAAAAGCAGTAGGCCTATACTGTACGCTTTTTAGTCGTCATTTTTATATAAAATTAGATTTACAGGTATCGATTATTCCCCCCCCCCCCGAAGTCTCTTTAGGTGCCTAATTAAGTGATTAAAAACAGGATAGTTCGGTCATCGGGGCTTCTGTCTATTGCAAATTACACTGGAAAGCTCTGATCACTCATGCGCATGCAGGACAGTTTTTCATGCAATCACGATCGCGACCGAGAAACACTATATAACATAGTACAGCCGAGACCGAAAGTGGCGATCTCACATTTATCGTAATTATGAAATGGGAGAATATAGCTGGTTTTGTTTGCAAGCTCATTAGCGGGTATTGTTTTTCGCCATTTATCCATCTGGCTGTGCCGGCGTTGGTTCGATGACGGACCAGCGTCTACGACGTTGGGCCGCGCTCGAACTAACGCCGGCACAGGGTATAGCTGATCGAGATATCGGATGTTGAACGTCATTACTGGGGCCCTGCGTCGTTTGTGGACGGGCCGCCGCGGACGAGCGGGACGCCAATCCTAGATGACCAATCATTTTCCATGTGCGGATGCCGCCCCGGAAATGAGAGCGAATGTGTTATTTAAAAGCCAGGAGACGGACTGCTACAGAGGAGAGGGACGGGATCTGTCCCTGCAATCATCGCAGCCACAGGTGGATGCGAACCCGGCATCTGACCATCTTCCATCAAGCCCGCCTCGCTATTTCCCAGCGGCGCATTCTATCTCCCGGGGGGAAGCCCCCGTCATAGGCGTTGACAGATGACGCCAATTGCCACAGGGGACTCGCACCCCGCGCGGGATATAATGACAAGAGATACTGCCAATATGGTATCACTGCAGCCGACCAGTCTCCCTCATAACTAAGTCATACTCCGCCAATTTCAGGTGAGACCCCAATCCGCCCAGCTGCCAGGGAAATTTATATACGCTAAATTATCACGGGTGCGTTTTATATGACACGATAGAATAATAATTTGAAAGCAATGAGATATGTCAGAGAAGCAATAATCGGCAATTGCCACAGGCTTCTGCGGCGATGGTACAGCATCAACCCTTTAACCGCCGGTGTCGCATATATTTTCATTTTTTCTTAGCACATGAAGTACCACCTTTTAAACATGTTAAAGATGAAATGTGACAAAAAATCAGCCAGTTTTGACAACAGTTGACCTCCATTTTGTCAAATCTGAATAATTTTCACTCACTTGAAGTTGTGGATCGCGTCAGCGAGGCGCAACTTCAAGTGGGTGAAAATTCAAATTGAATAATTCAGTCTAACCTTTAGACGTCAGAATCTGACGTCAGTATTCTGACGTCTGAAGTCGATCCCAGCGCTGAAAGAATTAAACTATTTATACCGTATACCCATAACGTAGGTATTCAAATAAAGCGAAAAGACATTTACGAGGATTTCACATTGAAAAGAAATTGGTCTGTATGGTTTATACAAACAAATATTTCAGCGTTGGTCCAACATTAAGCCAATATGGGGACGAAGTCGCGTGTTTGCTATGACAGAAATAGAAGAGACTCACTCAATGGACGTGGAAATGATCTTTTTTCACACAAAAAGGATTCAACGCCCATTGAATCAATGTTGGTTTGGTGTTGTTCGCAGGGTCTATAGAATAGGCCTAGCTGTTACACAAATTACACTTTAATATATGACTAATTTAAATTATTTAATATAGCGCTTAAAGGGTTAACCACTGCCAACCAACAACTCAGCTTTGGATTATCAAAGGTATTGGGTCTTTTAACAATGTTTTAATAAAGCATACGGGTCGTCTCGAGACCGTCTGCTAAGCATTACCACAACAACAACAATATACGTTTTCAAAACGAAGGAATATCCTTGCAGTTGAGTTTGGTCACAGTGAGATTGCGCAAGCTTTGATCTCATTCTGCGTCTCATTTCTCATGTGCAGTAAGAATGCATTGTTCTTTTCAAAGAGTTTTTGATCAGACCAGGACACACGCCGTGGTATGCTATGAAGCCGAAACAACTAATCAGCTAATCAGATATGAATCTGCCTAAAGTTGACCGAATACTGGTATGAATAGGACGCGACGTTCGCTGAGAGAGAGACTGAGCTCAAACAGTTTCAAAAGTTCCACGCTAATTCTTAACAGATGACCACCCCTGTCTGTGGTCCTTCTTATCCCAACATTATCGTCAAGAGAAAAATGATGTAATTATTGCAGAGATCGCATCTTTGTTATTGCAAAATGACTCGTCTCCACCCAGTCTTTGAGATCCCAGCACAGACACTGAACGGACATGAAAAAGCACTAGATGCTCCCCTCGTAATCATTTCTGCCTGCCCTCAGGCCATCGTACTGGGGCCAAGGGCCTACATAATCAGCGTTTATCCTTTTGTGAAGCCATCGCGGGCATGCAACTAACCGCCACAATATTGTGCGTCGCCAAAAGTATACTCTGGCTGTTTTCTTGCCCGACGCATTTAAATCCAATAAAACCTATTACCAAGGCGCAGCGTTGCTGTTAAAACACAATAAACGGAGACGTTGGCCCACAGCTAGGGTAACGCTGGGTTGCGGTCGCCGATGGTGACCCAGCGTTACCCCAGCTGTGGGTCGAGGTCTTGTTTTTTTTGTGAAAAGGGCGCCGCGGATTGCAGGAGGGTAACAATCGTGTTATAAGGCACTTGGACTGATCGGATTGACGAGCAATCAGGCTGTAAGCGAATTGTCCTGTATCCCCCTCGTGATTTGTGGGCGGCGCTATATTTATGTCACCGCCGTAATGCAGCTTGTTCAGACGAGATCTCCTGTTTTGTCCCCTGATTTATAGCTCTTTGTTTAACCCGTGATCCTGTTCTCATGGTTCTGATGGATTTAAAAATGATACATGAACTGTGTTGTGGTGGTATCTAATGCCACGACACATTATGTTTTCATTCAGGTTATTTTAGAAAGGTACCTGGATGGGAAGGTCACTCACTCACTCACTCACTCACTCACTCACTCACTCACTCACTCACTCACTCACTCACTCACTCACTCACTCACTCACTCACTCACTCACTCACTCACTCACTCACTCACTCACTCACTCACTCACTCACTCACTCACTCACTCACTCACTCACTCACTCACTCACTCACTCACTCACTCACTCACTCACTCACTCACTCACTCACTCACTCACTCACTCACTCACTCACTCACTCACTCACTCACTCACTCACTCACTCACTCACTCACTCACTCACTCACTCACTCACTCACTCACTCACTCACTCACTCACTCACTCACTCACTCACTCACTCACTCACTCACTCACTCACTCACTCACTCACTCACTCACTCACTCACTCACTCACTCACTCACTCACTCACTCACTCACTCACTCACTCACTCACTCACTCACTCACTCACTCACTCACTCACTCACTCACTCACTCACTCACTCACTCACTCACTCACTCACTCACTCACTCACTCACTCACTCACTCACTCACTCACTCACTCACTCACTCACTCACTCACTCACTCACTCACTCACTCACTCACTCACTCACTCACTCACTCACTCACTCACTCACTCACTCACTCACTCACTCACTCACTCACTCACTCACTCACTCACTCACTCACTCACTCACTCACTCACTCACTCACTCACTCACTCACTCACTCACTCACTCACTCACTCACTCACTCACTCACTCACTCACTCACTCACTCACTCACTCACTCACTCACTCACTCACTCACTCACTCACTCACTCACTCACTCACTCACTCACTCACTCACTCACTCACTCACTCACTCACTCACTCACTCACTCACTCACTCACTCACTCACTCACTCACTCACTCACTCACTCACTCACTCACTCACTCACTCACTCACTCACTCACTCACTCACTCACTCACTCACTCACTCACTCACTCACTCACTTACTTACTAACTTACTCGCTCGCTCGCTCGCTCGCTCGCTCGCTCACTCACTCACTCACTCACTCACTCACTCACTCACTCACTCACTCACTCACTCACTCACTCACTCACTCAGCCACATAGTAAGTGGGCTAAGGAGACGTAGGGTTAATGCTTGCATGGCGTCTTGCCCCGTACATCATGGGGACACAATGCGGCAATAGAGGCCAGCGAGCTCTGGCTGAGCCAACACAGTTTATACTCCAATCACACCAACAACGTTACGGCTCCATCAAAGGGCCATTTGGTTAACGAACGTGTGGTCGAGGAACACATAAAACACCTCTTCATAATGCACTGCCAACCAGAGAACGCCGGATCGACATCGGATCGACGTCTGAAGACGTTGAGCTAAGGTCGACCCGACGTCCTAGAATGCCTATTGGCATCGTACTGGACAATACCGTAACATGCTACCTCACAGGCCCCGTATAAGATATAGGTGCTCATCA
Organism: Flabesymbios commensalis; assembly: GCA_964017125.1. Classification (NCBI taxonomy): domain Eukaryota; kingdom Metazoa; phylum Annelida; class Polychaeta; order Terebellida; family Flabelligeridae; genus Flabesymbios; species Flabesymbios commensalis. Next base: position 21,792,851 of record OZ024913.1, on the reverse strand, counting down.
AACCAACAATGGAAATTGATTCATCATTGGGCTTAATAAAATTTTGCTGTTTTATTATGAATAAATAATAATAAAGATACCGCCATTATTTAATTGTGTCCTAGGGGACAATATAAGATTACTGGGAAAACCGAGAATAATATTGAACTCGGATATTCTATTCAGTGAGTGTGACAAAACAAAAATATCCAGCTTTTTATCAGTTTTTGTTGTTAAAAATATTGTATATAACTAGTAATCAAGCAGGCATCTCATGACTTGAATAATTCACCTCTTCAGCCACCACAAAGACGTACACGACGGTCGGATAACACTTCTGGTGTTTAATTAAAATTAAATCGTTATTTAATTTTAAGACTATTTGGTGCGTTTAAATATGACACGATTATCTTATTTTTGAAAAAAGTAAGTATAATTTAAAAAGTTCCCACTAAAAATGTCACTGTTTGATGATGGGCAGCATTGCCACCAACTGCGATCAAATTCAAGATGGTGGAGGCACCTCTTACAGCAATAATCATGTTAATACTGCATGTACGTTTCACCATCCCAGGTGTACAATCGGTGTACACAGTGAGACTGATAATTTGATGTACGGAGTACATGATAGATAGTTAGATAGATATTTATTGACATGGAGAAAAGTCATTACTGACTGATTTGTCATAAAAATGATAGAATACATGTACATGTATATACATTATGGTTAATTTGCTAAAATCACACGACAATTTACATGGTATCACATACCGAGTTAAAATCATGTTAAAAGGCATTGCCGTAGTAAAACACTGGATATTGCGATAAAATAACAGATAATTGATTACTTCTTGAACAATATATGTGAGCGTAGGGGGTCTATCATTTTGTTTCCCGCACCAAAATCAGAGATAAAATAGTTACTATGTATGATCCACAACTGATATATGACGGCAAAAAAACACTCTGGAAAGCGTAGAAACCTAAATATATATACAAATGCATATTTATGGTATTGGAGTATGTACAGTGATGTAGTAAAACGACGTTAAGGATTATATAGTACTTTAAAAATGAAACATAATCTCAAGTAAATGTAATAAATGTAGAAGTCCTCGAAACAAGTAACTCCGAGCCATGTGACCATGCACGCACAGTCGCTATGTGCCCTGAGATTCCTTGATATTATCGAGTGTTGCAGACTTAGTGATGTAATACAAATACAAATTACGGATAATAATTATGTGTGCCATTCACGCAGGACATGGCACTCACACAATAGCATTAAAGTTTATTTAATTAAACAGTGATTTATTATCTACAATATTGGCCCTCGCACAATAACAATACATCTTCATACCATTTCAATCACGACCTAGTTACCACATACGCGGAGTTACAATCGAAGAAAAACATTCCCAACCTCATAGAGAAAATCAGTTGACTAAGCAGTCCAAATAATAAGATCCGAGAACAACAGCCGCCTTGATGTGTGGCAATACGCCAAGTCAGATCATGAAATATGAATGATATAGAAACAGGTGACTTATAATTGTTCCAGATAACAATGTAACGTAATAACAACCGCTTATTATGAGCCGATATGTGGCATGCTTAGGTTTTAAAAACAGGTGTAGGTGTATTTTGCTAAGCGTATTACTAACGGTCGATGTATAGATGACATAATGTATATAAATTTGTCGTTGTTCGCGAGGGAATCAATTCAGTGTTGTGTAGTTTGCTTTCGGCAAGTGAACTAGTTCTCTGTGTAGCGAAGTAAGAACAAGTAATTAAACAGTGAATTTCGTCATCAACAGAGTTTAATGTACATCCTTGACATATGCGCTGTTTTAGTGGTATTTTTTGTGGCTTGACATGCTTTCCTCGTTCAATTTCTAGCATAAGTGAGCTCATTCTCAATCTTGGTAGTGCCTTTATCCACCTTGTGTCGGGGATGTAAAACAGATATTCTTCTAGCGAGTGGTCGAATTTGAACTTTATGTACGCTCGTAATTTTATTGAGTTTCGGGCGTTGCTAGACCAATCAGCTTTATATGTATTAATCAAACATAATTTTACTTGTTTGATGAGACGATTGGTATTTTTTACCCTATGATTTTCCCAAACGTCGCGGTGGTTTGTTCGGAATAATAATAACCTGATGTGAGAGCACCAATTAGTTTCACCAATAAAGTCAAGAGACGCCAGTGAGTTGTACACGATTTTCAAATAACAGCTTTTAAGCAAGGAGATCAAGCGAATCCAGTATTTCAAAGCTGGAATTTGTTGTTTTAAAAAGAGAGGATACCTTCCTGTATCCCCATAAATACTAACTGATGTGGTTTGTTGTTTGACTCCAAGCATATTTTTCAAGAATGCTAAATGGACTGTCACAAAGTCCAATATTTCTTTACCAATAAATAATAACTCGCTATCATACATCAGTATGGTCTCTATTTGGGCTTGGAATACTTTTAGAGACAATTTTGACGTAAGATGTCCTAAGTTGTGACATGTATTCAGCCCTGCAATGCAAAAAGTCAGTTGAAAATTAACCAGTTACTTCCTTTCGGTGTTGTAGGGCAGTATTATTATTCACGTTATAGGTAATACCGATACCACTCCCGGCTAACGCCGCTGCCAGTGTACGTAAGTACATGGATGTACACGGGAGCCCTATCCTGACCGCGGGTTTACAGCTGCGTTCCGCAGCGACGAGTTGTTATCCCTTTCAAATATCCACGAAGGTAGGCTACTGGGAGCAGTCCCTTATCACTGAAATGAAGTAGTCCATTGAATGGCATGGTACACACATTTATATGTGCTATGCAATTGAAATGATGTATACAAGCCATTAAAATCATGGTTTATTAAGTGTCCTCTGTGTACACCTGTGTCTTTTTCTCATCTCATATTATTCAGCTCGCATATTATAACACATTATCAGATTATGCCTTGTGTCATATTGTTGTAGCTTTAGCTGACACAAAACAACAGAGCCATTATATCATGTCGGCCAACATGTGACATCAGTGATGTAGCATGATTAGAAGTAAATGATGAACGCACATGCCGGTTACCTTTTATTGTTTTCGGATAAACAAAGATATATCGCGTCAGCTAGAACGGCTCAACGCTGGTCTCCCAGCCTACACAGAACGTTGAATCAATGTTGGTTTACCGTCAGTCCAACGTCGTAGACGGTGGACCAACGTTAACCAACATTGATGCAACGTCTTCCGTCTGCTTGTTGGGCCAAGGACACTACACACTGGTGTACATGTGTAATGCCCTTGGTTGGGCCAAAGGAAAAACATTTAGTTGGACAAAATTTATGTCGTTGGACAAATGTCTTGTTTTCGCTATGTCTATTGGGAGCTGTCATGATACGAGCTCAACTAACTGGAACAGAACGACCACGAACACGAAAGAAGACGTTGTTGCTTATCATGCTTATCGAGAAAGACATTTCCACACATCAGCTACGTTCAATAATCATGATGTTCGGTCGTGGTGGTGCAGTGGTTAGAGCTCGCGCCTGTGATATTGTAGTAGGAGGTTGTGAGTTCAAATCCCGCCACTGCCACTTGACTGGACATATACCGGAGCAAATCATGCTTGGTCCACTAATACTGCCCTAGATAATGCCGGCACAGGGCTAATAATAATGTGTCCCATGATAATTATGTATAGTATGTGTGGTTGTTTCTGTACTACGAGTACGAATAAAATACATTATAATGGCGGTAGTAGCATAGCCTATTATCCAATACCACAACGCCATATTAGTCAATAAACCATCGTTTAGTCAACATATTGCTGCAGGTGACATAAGATAGTCATAAGATTAAGTCATAAGATTTAGATAAGATCTAAAATGTGCAAGTAAGCAATTTTTAGCAGTCATTAATTTAATAACTGGATGGTAAATAGTATAAATTTAAATTTGAATCGTGTATCGCGGTGAATCGCGGTATCAAACATTTGTGTGTAGCCAAATTTACGATTCATAAGAAAGAATTGGAAATGATTGGTCTCAAAATGAACCGATATGAGTAATTTTTGACACTTACAATATTATTGTCGGTCGCGGTAACGAGTAAGTCTCCCATAGCAGGCACAAGACGTTGTATCAATGCTGTTTCAACGTTGTTCAACCGTAAGACGTTGGACCAACGTTAAAACAACATTGATTCAACGGTTAGTGTCTCCTTGGGTGAAAGTTTCAAATATTATTTCTTTTGGTTTTCACAGGGCCATCGCAGCACTGGCCGGTATGGCACCGTAATGGTTAAAGGGACCGCACTGTAAAGGCAAACAGCAGTAACTGCTCACTTGAACAGTGAGCAGTTACTGCTGGTCGCCTTTGCCTGGACATCGCCGTAATTCATCCACAGGAATGCTGTTATTGTGGCTCGTAAAGCAGCTGGCGACGCGTGGTGGTGAATACTAACATTAGGGACGTGGCTGGGTGACCGGTGCACGAGGCACACCCTGTGACATCAATCCGGTAATTCAATGAAAACCGCCGGTCAACGAAGCGAGGTCTCTACCAAACCGGGGAGGTTGTGGTACTCATCTTCGTCTATCCAGTTGTCTGCTACCGGCAGACTGGTAGTCTGACGGTCAGATCTGATAGGTGGTGGTACTGGGCCCCGTTTTTGGTACATTTATAACTGGCTGGGCTTCCTCGTATGGTAAATGAAATGAAATGAATCGGGCTTTAGGCCACCTTTGTGCACATATAGGCTAAACTGGGCCAGGAGAACCTCCTGAGGATGGTGAGATGATTGAGATGACACTGTCCTCCAGACACAGGATTCGAAATTCGAGCCCTGGCGGTCTGAGGCCGAGCACGCTACCTCTCGGTCACGGAGGCTCCCCACAATACTAACTTTCACACGTGGATGGGGAAGAAACATTTTTGTTTCTTTGAAACCGCCGAAACCGGGAACCGAGCCCCGAACTCTGGCGTGAATGGCAGCGGTGCTAACCACTACCCTAGGGACCACGCCCTTCCTCGTATGGTACGAGTGGGTCAGAATTCCTCGTATGGTACGAGGATTCTGACCCACTCGTTAAATCGTGAGCATTTCTCGCAAATCCAAAGAGCTCTTTTCATTTTTATCTGAGAATACATACCTGTACCCTATTATTGCACGATAGACAACATCAACCCTTTTACCGCCAAATTATTCAATCTGAATTTTCACCCACTTGAAATTGTGTCTCGCCGACGCGATCCACAACTTCAAGTGAGTGAAAATTATTCATTTTGACAAAATGGAGGTCAACTGTTTTCAAATATTGCTGATTGATGTCATATTTTATCCTTAGCATCTTTAAAAGGTGGTACTTGATGTGCTAATAAAAAATGAAAACCCGAATATATGCGACACCAGCGGTTAAAGGGTTAATAATAATTCCTCAACCCTTGGTCTGCTAAGACCGTATAGGCCTATGTACGCTCGCAAGCAAATTTCATCCTAAATAAAACTCCACATTTGCAACATTATCTAGTGGTAGATGCTCGTTTATCAAATCATTCAATATTAGAGATGTTTATTTTTCGTAAATAATATTATTTTTCTTTCATTTAAAGCTGTAAATTGCGTTAAAAATGTTAGCTTCAAATGAATGCTAACGCAAAAAAAAATTTACAGTTGCAAATGAATGAACAATATTCACAAAGAATTCAGCAGTACAGGGGATAAAAAATTATCCGATTATGGCCATGCAGTTTTGGACCCGTCGTTAACTTTTTTTGAGACATTTTAGTACTTGTACATTTCGAATGCGAGCAGTGTGCGCTGTTTTGTTATCAAGAAACACGTCTTGTTGGTATGTTGTTGAAATACTGTACTGTACAATGCAATGCAAATTAATGTCCACGTCATATTTTATGAATATAACATCCCCACCTTATTATCAACTGATTGTATCTTACAGAGGAAGTTATATGATCTTTTTCTCAAATTTATACCAGTTTAAAAATTAATTTTGACAATTTCTATCATATTAACATCACACCATGGCTGTCAACTTGTTTTATTTTTTTCAAAAAAAGTAGGGAGCTGCAGGTGGAACCACGATCTAACTGCATTTATATAGGGAGGTGTCCTTTTCTGCAAAACTTTGTTTTGTGGTGGCTGATATGCTCTTAAGGAGCATCTGACCATCCCAAATTAGCCGTTTTTTGCTGATTGATCAGCAGGACACGGGGAGGTTTGACCCCGTGTGAGCGGCATCCATCAAGGATCTGTCTGTCCACTGTAGTCTCCTTCTTTGGATGTGGTTCATCAGGTTGCCTTTAGATATTAGCCCAGCGTTGTTCCATTATTGCGCCAACGTCCGATACGTTGCACAATGATAAAACAACATTGGACTGTCCCAGCAAACAAAATACATGTATGTTGAGCCAATGTTGGTTTGATCTGGGTCCACCGTCTGCGACGGTGGCCCAACATTGGTTTAGTGTCTTGTGTTAGTCGGGATACTGTAGATCTGGTCATTTTCACGTGGTCACATTTTTGCGAATTTTAATGTGCTTTTGGGACTCTTCACGAAGTCTATAGAATTCGCGAATTATGAATTTCAATGATAGGTAGCGCTGTTATGATAACAATTTCGCGAGATTCTTGAATTCGTGAATTTGTCCCCCTCGCAAAAGTCGCGAAAATTAAAAATTCGCGAATATTACCAGATGTAAAGTACTGTTATGCAAAGGTAAGGGCAGTAACAACATTTTCCACTTTACACGACAGTAGTCTGGTGGGGATTCATAGCCAGTAAACACAAAACATTTGTATAACATTTTTACAATGTTGGACCAACGTCGAAGACTTTGGGCCGACGTTGTATAAATGTTATACAAATGTTTTGTGTTTACTGGGTAGCCACATAAAAAAATGAAATGAATCGGGCTTTAGGCCACCTTTGTGAACATATAGGCTAAACTGGGCCAGGAGAACCTCCTGAGGATGGTGAGATGATTGAGATGACACTGTCTTCCAGACACAGGATTCGAAATTCGAGCCTTGGCGGTCTGAGGCCGAGCACGCTACCTCTCGGTCACAGAGGCTCCCCGCAAAAGTGACTCATAGCCACATAGACCTGTATGTTCAACCAACCAAGGCCGCCGAGAGAAATCCCCCTTCTAATCCGAGAAAAGTCCGCGCGGACTAAAATCCGCGAGGATCCCTGTAAAATCACCGCGCCGGAGTCCCCGTGCTAAACCAAGTCCCGGTGCGCGAGCACTCGTCAGCGGGGGCGCCTTGTCTGGATCACAGCGTCGCTGACAGCGGCCCGACGCCGGCCCGACGCTTGGCCGGGACCACTGTAGATCTGGTAATATAATTTAGCGAGGAGGACAAATTCGCGAATTCAAGAATCTCGCGAAAATTATTATTATAATAGCACTGCTAAAAAAAATGAAAATTCGCGAATTCTAAATTTTGTGAAAAGTCCCAAAATCAGAAATTCACGAAAATTTAAACACGCGGAAATTGGCAGATCTACGTTATTCTGGATCCGGACGCAGTCATCAGCGGCGTTGTTATCAGACGAAATCCAGGTGGATCCGCCCGCAGACGGGGATGGCAGTCGTTCCGGCAAACCTTGTTACAGTCATCAATGGCAAGATAGCAATAAAGCCCGGGCAAATTCCTGTAAGACCATTGTGCCGAGGGGGATCGATGCCAGAAGACGTCCGCGGCGCGAGCAATTCCACCCGGAGGGGGGGGGAGGGAGGTTGGATCCCGGGCAAATTCGTCAAATTGCAATTTCGCCCGGGCTGATCTTCACTGTTTCTATAAATCTAATGAGTAATGCGTCTCCGGATAAAAACGGCCCGTCTTCCTGTTTTTTTCTTGTCGCAGCACAGGAGGACCCCGCTTCAGTCATTGACGGTGTATTATTCTGTAGCAAGAATGATCCAACTCAACGAAAACGAGATTCTGATCCTAAGTTGGTCTCGTGTTGGGCCATCGTCTGCGACGATGGCCAACACGAGACCAACATAGGATCAATCGTGTCCGCCGCTGGCTCATACGTCACGTCATTCCGTGCTGGCACCTCCCAACGAGGTCGGAGATAAAATAAAACTCTCCAGTCCTCAAAGCTTTACACAGATCTGGAAAACTTCTCCTGAGACCAAATAAGCCCAGTTTGTGATGCAATTTGTAGGCGATTTCATCCCGTTGCCTTTTCGCAAAACGCGAAAAAGTCGTGGAACACATCGAAATAAGGAGGATTCTATCACTGCTCATGATTTAGTAGTAGAGTGGTGTGATCGATGAAATGAGTTCTTAATTTTAGTAGTCACGCATTCACAGTGATAATTATTATTGTTATTGTCAGAGTCACCAATATAATGATTTTGTAGCATCTAAATAAAAACTAGAAAATAACTTATAGGGATGCAGACGACATAATGTATGTTCATACTAGGCCTACATGACTGTGTCATAGAACAAATACTAATTGTATACTTTCAATATTATTATGTAGTTTCACAAAACAAGAAGAATATTGGTCCCAAGTCTCGTTTTCTACCCCCTAATTTAAATAACAACTGAATGACGGCGATGATTGGCCGATCTTGTCATGTGACAGGCTGAGCAACTTTTCTACGTTGGATAGATTTTAGGTTTGGCTATGTACCACTTCCGTATCTATAAACCCTTTGCCTGCTAATCACGACTTTAGTCGGTTGTAATCCGTTTTATTATCAGGTCAAATCACTGACATTGGGATTGAAATGATTATTTAAAAATAAAGATTTGCAAATGTGTCATCTCAAATTAAACAGATATGAGTAATTTTTACCCACTTGAAGTTGTGGATCCCGGTAGCGAGACACAACTTCAAGTGAATAAAAAATTAAATAATTTAACTTAGCAGGATAAGGGTTAAACATAAGCAAGATTATTATCATTTTGAATTTGATGAATTATAATTTTGATCGTGGTTTGTTGTTTCTCCGGGGTACAAATTATCTGATAATATTAGCTTTTATCTATTTTTGGCGCTTATGGTAATTCTTTGCAGATTAAATGAGTACTGACATTAAACAAATTAGACGGATTTTATTTTTAATGATGTGATTAAAAATAGCTAATCCAATAAGTATTGCATTTTATTTTCAACACCACATTTTAATATCGTTACATCGGGGATAATCATTTGGATATCAAATTAAATATGACAGGTTGTCTGTCTAGGTCATGTAGGTGAGATTGCTCTGCTCAGGGTTTAATTGCTAATTTAACTAAATGGAGGTTGATGTGTTTTCATTCATTTGAACTTGACTTTGCTGGGGCAATTGTCAGCTTTAAATGAATGAAAAAAAGACTTGTTATTATTTACATTTTTTTATATGAGTTCACCACCTGCTCATTTCATTGACCCTTTCAGTGCGGGGACCTTCTTTATACGTCAGACTCTGACGTCTCTATTCGTCAGATTCTGACGTATAAAGCATGTCACCGCACTGAAAGCATAGTTCTCATGGCCGTAGACCTCACCATGGGTGTTCAAGTGAAGCAGAAAGGGCGAAGATACTTATGATGATCTCAAATTGAAAATAACCCTTTGGTCTCTATGCTTTGTATACAGATATTTCAGCGTTGTTAGCGTCAATGGTGATCAACATTTATGTCGTGAAAAAAATCTCAAAACATGGACCAGAATAGTTTGAATTCTATCATATATTTCCGCTATGCTAATTTAACAGTGATCACATTTCCCGGCACCATCGCGTTTCAAGAAATGTCGACCCTTCTCTCTTGCATTGAACGGTTGGCGCATTAGGGGTGGCCTCCTGAAAGAGGCTGTGTAATTGACAGAAACGAGATAAGGACAAAACCCCATTGATGATTATCTTGCAGCCATCAATCAATCCCCGCTAGGAACCTAATAAAATAGTTTTGCCCCAAACAACATTATCGGCAGGCATGAGTTTCTATGGCAACTGAGAAGCACTTCTCGTTATCAGAGACATTTTGCTTTCTGTGACGCTGTGGCAGCAATATTTCCCACTAAGTAATTATGAATGTGGGATATATTTCTTGGTTTCACACCCATGGAAATGTGGAAATAATAAAGCTAATCATAGCACTATGATAAGCGGCAACAATGATGATTAGGTAATTATTTACAACGGGGTATAACATGTATCAAGCACTGAGCCTGAAAGATAAGGGGATGGTGGTAGGTTAACACTTACAACTCTGAAATATGTTTGTGTATACCATAGAGACCAAACGGTTTTTCTCAATTTAAAGTCATCACAAAATGTCTTAGTTAGCTCTTTCCGCTTCATTGGAATACCTATCTTATGGATCTACGGCCGTTAGAAATATTTCAATTATTTCAGTGCGGGGACCGTCTTTAGCCGTCAGAATCTGACGTCTACAGAAGTCAGATTCTGACGTCTAGAGACGGCTCCCGCGCTGAAAGGGGTAGTCAAGGGAGATGGATATCCTAGTAGTCGGGGATCCACATAGCGAAAAGCCTTCAAAAATAGTTTGGACCTGACGTCGCCTGCTATACTTTTTATTTGTCTTTTTTATGTTTCGTTATACCTTTGGGTCACATAATTGACTGGTCTGCTTTGCCGCAAATATTGCGAATTAGAGCTGTGGTCATTTTTGTGGACATACCCGTTAATTTTTACCGCTAATTTTGAAAAAAAAATAATAAAAAATCAAAGTGACTGTGGGTGATTTGGGCTGCAAATATATGGTTTTCGTATCGCATAACACAAGTGATGGCACGATTAAATGTGTTAGTATATCTACAGAAGCTTTCTAAATGATTTAGAGCTATATTACCAGTAAAAATCACCTCATTTTTGCGAATTTTTGTGTTATTCAGTTGTTAAAACAAATTTATTGTAACAAACCTGCTGATATTTTTATAAAGATCTACTTTGTTTTCCTTTTAAGTTGTAGAGGTTATATTTATCATTCTCCAAAAGGAGGAGTTGACCTTATAATAAATTGCATCAAGCTGATTTAACTAGTAGGCCTAGGACCTATATAGGCCTATACAGTCAACGCATCTGCATTCTGACAGTAGCAGTGGTAGGTTCCACTGTTTCACTGAACCTGCCACTGTTGCTGTCAGGATGCGTGCTTGCATGATGGTAATAATAATTGCCGATTATGTAAAAGAGACTAGGAGCAAGACGACTGTAACGCTTTTAAATAGATTTGGCAACTGCTTCAGCTACCAAGATGCCCAAAAGTACATTGCAACAATGGCAAAGTCAGTTGATGAACATATATGCCCAGAATGGTGTCTTCATACCAACTAATCTAAAGCCTGGTCGTTTTACACAGTTTGCATTTGATAATTTCGATAGTATTGGATAATATTGGAGAAGAGGATACAGAATAAGCTAGTGTTTCTCTGCTAAAATCATGCAATCTACTTTACAGTTTTCCCAACCATTTAATCCCGAGGAAAGTCACCTCAGTCTCAAGGATCGTCAGAAAAGTTGTTCCCTGTTAATAGGAGGTGAAACAGAGCCGGTGCTACCTGTGTGTCTGGCAGAACCATTGAATGATTCAAATACCTTCTGGAATTTGGTTCACATTTGTCCTACTCTCCTTCTGGAAGATGTGCACCCAATCGGCAATGCTTCGACGTGAACTTCCTTTCTTGTCTTAACTCAGACATTTCCAACGCAACTGTGATAGGATATGGGCCTTTCTTTCAACAATCTTCAACACATCCAGATGTAGTTGAAGAGTCTGCCCAGTATTGCAGAGACGTTTCATCAAAACTAGAGCAATAATTTACAATAATCACATGTGACCAATAAATTTATGAAGTCGTCCTCGGCCCGCAAAAACAAAAACCTGTTAAATATGAAACAGTTGATTTTGCGCATGGGTGGCTCCTATACCGCCCAGAATTTCCCTGGAACGATTGGACCTTTAATGCAGAGCACTGGAATCGAGGACATAATGGTTGAGACTGATGTGTTTTTGCGGGGAACAGCAAATACAATTATTTCTGGAAAGGACTATTATGCAATGCTGCGTGCTCATACTCTGTTGCATGCAGCCATGTTCACCCTACACTGGAAGGCATTTGCTGAATGGCTGATTCAAGAAGAGAAAGACATTGACTATATATCTGTACTTGCTTCGAATCTCAAACTACTTCTAGAAGCTCTCTCTAAAACTGATGCTGCTGGGTCATCTTCTTTGTGCGATGATGCAGCTAGCCAGCTTCACATGACAGTATATAATAAGGCCTGCACATCACCAACCACAAAGCTATGGCTGATGTAGGCTCCATGGACACGGTAATGATTTTGAAGAAATTTATTCATGCTGAGCGTGCTGGACTGTGGGAGAAACACCTGGCTGAAGTCGAAAAAATGTTACGATAGGGCCTACCTAGTAGTAGCTTACCATTACAAATATATGTTGTACCTTCGACACTATTTACAAGCAATGGGAAACCTCTCCACGGTGGCTCCAAACATTCATCGGGCATTTAAGAATGGCCAGTTTACCATTCACCCGATCTGAAGGACGATGCAATTGAGTCTGGACTGATATGGCCCTCGAAAAGACTTACAATCGTGATGCCAAAACCAAACTTTTTACTAGAATCAGTCAACAATCTACAGCTATGGAGAAATACTTGCAAGCGCTCCCGATGCTAATAGCAGTCTCTGAACAGACCAAAGTGATGGCACACCTCAATCCAGATGACCCTAAACACAGCCTATAGACTCAAACAGTCAATCTGTCAAAGAGGCTGCATGCACAAAACAAATAATTGAAGTGACTCAAAACCAGATGATCGATCGCTTCAGATGTGATCAAAAAGAAATATTAAATATATCTACAGGCTGCATGACAGTTTCTGAAGATCTGGTATGTGCTCGCGAGAAGGGTAGTGAGGCACTAGCAGCTGCAGTAAAAACAACAGGCAGTGAAAAGGTGACTCCTCTTAGACTTGCTACAGAAGAGAGTGCAGTTGTTAGAAATTTACATTTTGTGTAAGACTTAGATGCTGAAAAGAAGGTGGAGGTATTCAGCCATCAGTGGACAAGTTGCCCATCATCCCTATTTGAAGTAGTCTACCATCTCTTGAACAGGGATATACTATGCGAAAAGGAAATAAAGCCGACCACTTGGCTGCAATACAAACAGCTCTTGGTAGTGTATGGATACAAATAGATATGCTTCCATATCAAACAATCCTGTACTAATGTTAGTAGATGACATGGCATTCATTCAGAATTACCAGCATCTGGGAAGTAGCATGTTTCATGAACTATGAGAAAAATATCTGAATCTGCTTCTCAGCATTATACCTGTAACTGTGTTCACTTTGTTGGTGATCGCGGTAGGCCTATGATGTATCCGCAGAATTAAGTCTTAAGGGAGATCACACACTGAGTGCGAAAGAAGAAGTAAGATTAGCTGCAGTAGGATTAGATACAAACCAAACACCATGCTTGCCATTCCTGATTGGAAAAGCTTTGTTCATAATCCCTGGAATAAGTCAAATTGTTTAAACTACATGGGAGAAAGTTGGACTTCAAAACACACGTTACTCCCTGCAGGATTCACTCTGATTCTGAGAGGAGTTCTCCGTGACCCTGGTTACACAGTGCAGCTTTCTGTAGATCGTGCATTCGAGCTGTCAGAGTTGTCTTGCGAAAAGCACGACACCGGATTTTTTGCTCACATGGCTTACTCCATAACACATCATCACCATAGGCATGCTTTAATAATTGTAGCCAACGACACTGATATATTCATGATGTTTGTATACTTCATCACACAGTTGGATGATCTACAAGACCTATGATTCACTCTGATTCTGAGAGGCTTATAATTATGGATAACCTACTAGACAAAATAAACAATACATACAATAAAGTAATTTTATTGGGAGATTTTAATATTGATCTTTTACCAACTGCTGTACAGAAAACGTCATGGATAAATACATTTCAAAGCTATTATCTACATCAGTTAATTGATGAACCCACCAGAATTACGTGGCATAGTAAAACTCTATTAGACCATATTTATGTTTCCGAAGATGTGAATGTTTCCAAATCAGGTTTATTATCTTGGGCTATTAGTGACCACCACCCTTTATATATTACTATTAATAAGTCAAATTATGTAACGAACCACAATAAGATAAAGAATAAACATAAAACAATTAGTTATCGTAAACTGGCTGACCTAGATATTAACACTTTGGGTCCGTGTATCCTAGATAAACTAAACTTCATAGATAATAATAAAGATACAAATGTAAATGATTTGACCTCCTCTTGGACGAGTCGAGTTTTATCTATAATTGACACGCACTGGCCAGTAAGAACCAAGCGAATTAAAAAAGAACACCTGCCTGGTTGGTTAACGGCCGACATAAGGAAGTTAATAAAAGAACGAGAAACATTTAAATCTAGCAAGTCTTTTGTAAAATACAAGGAATTACGAAATAAATGCAAGAAGGAAATCAAAAAAGCTAAATCAAAGTATTACATAAACTTAATAGAAACAGATAAAAATAACCAAAATATTATCTCCAAAATTTGTCCTTGGATCAAAAATTAAACATAGAAAAACAATCAACAAGTTAACAGTTGATGGACATGATATAGACAGTCAGGAATCAATAGGTAATGCATTAAATCAACATTTCACAACTTTGATAGATAAACTTATTGGTCAAAATGAAAATGAGCGACCAAATTTCACGATTTTAGAAAATTTTGTAAATGCTAAACTATTGCCAGGTACTGTTTACAACATTCCTCCTATTTCACATGCATTTGTATTCAAATTTCTTTCCTCGCTTAAGTCTTCTAAAGCTACCGGCCTGGATGGAATTAGCGCAAAATACTTAAAAATGTTCGCCCCGTACATTACTGACAGCATAGTAAAGTTATGTAATGTTAGCATAGCAGAAGGACAATTTCCTGATAGTTGGAAAATTGCTAGAGTAATTCCCCTGTTTAAAAAGGGATCTGATGCTGATGTAAATAACTACAGACCAATCTCCATCCTACCTGTGGCATCGAAGATTATTGAAAAACATATTGCATTATCTTTTTATGCGTTTTTAAATAATAATAATTTGCTACACCGAAGACAGTCAGGCTTTCGTTATAATCACTCTTGTCAAACCGCCTTAACCCTAATGACAGAAGAATGGCTAGAAGCAATGAATAACGGTGAATTAACTGGTGTTCTGATGGTAGATCTTTGCAAGGCATTTGACTTGGTAGATCACTCATTATTATTGCAAAAACTAGAAATATATCGTTGCACTACAAATGCCCTAAATTGGTTTACTTCATATCTAGTTAACCGTAGTCAAAAAGTCGGAATAGACGGAATTTTGTCTGATCCTTTAGAAAACAAATTCGGTGTTCCCCAAGGCTCTGTCCTGGGGCCTTTGTTTTTCATTTTATTTATAAATGACATATTTTTATATCCAGCATTGGAAAACATGTCCCTATTTGCCGATGACGCTACAGATCATCATACTAGCAAAAATATTCAGAATATTTTTTCTAAATTACAAATAAAGTCGACCTCGGTTAACCAGTGGTGTGAAATTAACAGAATAAAAATGAGCATAGAAAAGACAAAAATAATGCTTATTGGATCCAGGCAAAACTTAAACCGAATAAGTGAATCAGAAAAATACATTAAATTACTTATTGATAAAACCCCAATTGAGCAGATAAGCAATACCAAATTACTTGGCATTTACATAGATAGCTCCTTGACATGGGATGTTCAGGTATCGCATGTAAAAAAAATAGTGATATATAAATTATTCCTCCTGAAGCGTATTCGGCATTTTTTACCTAAAGATACTCGGATTTTATTTTATAACTTTTACATAAAGCCATACTTGGAGTATTGTTGCAGTATATGGGGTAATTGTTCAAAAGAAAATATAAATATAATTGTACAACTCCAAAAAAGGGCTGCAAGAATAATCTTAGATGCCGACTTTTTCACACCAAGCGCAAATTTATTTAAAGAATTGAAATGGATCCCGTTCTCTGATATTGTTAAATACCACCAAGTTAGCTTAGTTTTAGTTTACAAGTGCATTCACAAAATTTCTCCTGAATATTTACATGACATGTTTAGCATCAAACTAGATTCAAAGCGTTATAATTTAAGGTCTTCAAACACAGGTCGCTTAGATGTTCCGAAAGAACACAACAGGAGTTTATCTTTCAATGGCCCTAAATTGTGGAATAGCCTGGACAGCGAAACAAGACAAGCAATTTCTCTTTCTGTTTTTTCAGTCAAAAGTATTTAATTTTTTATCTGGCCTTAACTGTGATAAACTTACTGAATAGATCGATGTATAAAAATAGTTATATTATATTCCTACTATGTGCATGCTTATATGTATTTATACTATGTATATTATTGACCTCCTTTATATTGCTCATATTTGTAATAATCTATTTTATTGATAATCTATGCTTGTATGATATGTTATTTGAACATCATGTGCCATTTTGAAGAGGGCCTCATGGCAGATGAGCGAAAGCTCAATGAGCAACCTCCTATAAATAAAGATTATTATTATTATTATTATTATTATTATTATTATTATTATTATTATTATTATTATTGTTATTATTATTATTATTATTATTATTATGGGTAAAGAAAATGACTAACTATTCACCTGTTCATGCAATTACGGATGATCTGGCAGTGAAATATGCTGTCTCTACAGACGATGGAAAAGGCGTGCCTACAAAGCTACTATTGATCGCCTGCAAGAACTTCAACCCCTAACGAAATATGGAAATGATAGCGAAAGTTTGAATGTCCAAGACGATGTCATATCATCAGCCAGATTATATGTAATGACTCTCTCGACAGGAATGACTTTGACGGAAATTTAGATGCGCTACAAGCCCATCTCTTTGGTAACATTAAAAAAGACATGCGTCTATTGTTTTTTGCATATATGTGTATATTTTTTTCACTAGTCAGCTCTGTTATGTAATTTAGTGCAAGTCCAGTTTTACTTGGCTTGATAGTTATTACTAGATTGTAACTGGTGAAGGTGGCAGTGGTTAATGTTAGCATAGTATTAATATACTGTTTATACTATACTGTGTGACTCAGTACATGTCATTTTGATCAGTATATGGTTATTTTACATATATATATTTCTTACTTGTCAGCTCTATTATCTAATTTAGTTCAAGTTTAATTTTACTTGGTTCGAAGGCAATGGTGTTTGTTAGCATAGTATTATATCTTTATATGGATTACATTTATCACAATTAGGTTATAAGGCTTACTTAATCAACGTTAATTGATAATATATATTAATAGGCCCTAATAGTAATACTTCACCTCAGAACCAGGTATATGAAAAGGTATTGTAATATCAAGGATGCCAACTCTGAATTATTATTTAGTCACCTACATCATTCCTTTCTCATAAAATGTATTATTAATCACACACAACGACACAATACAATAATTACATGCAATAGTATTCAGTGGCAGGTATTCTGAACTGTTCAACCAATTTTGTTCTGACTTTCAAATACATGTGCTTGCGGATAAATCTACACATAACATTTATTATCACCATGCCATTGTTACTACATTGTAATGCAGTTGATTGTGGCCATCATGTACTGTCGTTATTTAGTTCACATTTATTATGGTCATCTTCGAATAATCAGTTAGTGTTGTTTTAAAATACCATTGTTAGTTAGTTTACTGTTATTATGCCCATGTTTTACTTATCATGTACTGTTGTTGCAATGTGCAATTTGATTCACATCTACTATGCTGCGCTTTATTTTAAGATCGGCAATTGCTGTTTAAATGTGCCTGTTGTATATACATCATATAAATAAATCATACACCATAATATACACTTTGTTTCATAGTGCCTCACTATTGTGTATTCTTAGACACTTGTAGCCTACTGTAAATTAGTATTAGTGTTGTAAATGCGAGATCTGCCGTCTGACCCCCGATGATGCTGAACACATATTGGCAAGTAGGCCTACTCCATTGTATAATTCAAAGATACTGTTTTCTCAATTATTCAAATACAATGTTTACTGATTATTCCATGATACTTGGTATATGGTATTATTAATTATATTTCGCTTTACCAAATTAAAATTTTATATTCACTTTCAATTTACACGTGTATAATTTCTCTTAAATTTTTGATTGACACGACTATGACGTTGTATTATGCTAGGCAATTATAATTGTATTTATTTTTGTTTGCTCATTTATTTTGTGCAGTACACAATACCTTATCTGTCTAGTCATGTGACTTGTATTTTGTAGTAAAATAATTTGTTTGTTACATCGTTTGTGTTATTTTAAATCCGTATATTTTGGTTAATGCTCAACACTAAGAAAACTAAATAAGAGTGCGTAATCCAATATCTTTGTACACTTAAAAATTCAGTGGCATAATAGGATGTTTCGTAAATATTACAGACAGTGGGCCTACTTTAAATTGTAAGTCTTTTTTGTATTGACCTCTTCACGAAATATGCCTGACCCATATATCGTCCAATATCAGATCTCAAGTAATTACGGATGAATTTCTGACTAAAAACGCATTTTTATATCATTAAAATCACTTTAAATCATTCGAAAATGGTCTCCAAATACACTAGATCGAACACTATTACAAAAATATGTGTTTTTGTGCATTGATTGTAATTATTGACCAGACAAATCAAATAATAGTGAATTATCAAATAAAATGAAAAATCATTAAAAAAATTAGGGTACTCTTCAAAAAATTGCCATAACTTTTTTTCGCAATATTTCCGGCAAAGCAGACCAGTCAATCTTGTGAGCCCAATAGCCAGACTAATAGATAAAACACAAATAAAAAGTATAGCAGGCCACGTCGGGTGATCCCAAAATTTGGGTACCTGGATCCCCGACTATAGAGTTAATTCAATGTATGTCCAAGGATACTAGAACTAGTATCCTTGGTATGTCCAACGTCTTGGTGGTTGGCCCATAATGGAGCAAATTCAGGAGCAACGTCTCTTGCAGACTGGGAACACCCTAAATCCACAACAATGTCCCACTGATACAACTCGTGATACCGTCGCAGCACGAGACGGCTGTTCATAGTGTGTTCCCTCGGATCACTGTCCTATCTGGGACTGAAATAAATGGCAGACAGTCTTTCAGATATACACTGTCCCATCTGCCATTTAACTGAGTGGCAGATGGGCCAGTGTATATCTGGTTGGACATGAATAAGTGTACAGCTGCGCCTGACAGATGATAAACTTAGCTACATGCACCCTAAACTTCTTTTGAAAGAGCTACTATCTTTGGTCTGTATTGAATCGCATCCTTGTGCAGGGTGATCTCAATTAATAAAGTCACCCCTACTAAAAATCTAAATTAACGACATTGACGTTAATTCAACAACGTCATGTTCCCAGTGGGTAGAAGTGACAATGCCCCTGAGAATCATACTCTCGGGAAAATAAATGCGAAATACGGACGCGGATCAGCATAAAATGGGTTGATTATTATATAATTTACACATTTGACACAGCTGAGATATATCTTCGTTGTCGACACGGATCAAAGAGGGTAAAACAGATATTGTTTTTTCCACCAGATCGGGATCGCGTTCGCTGGTGATCAAGTGGGTGCGATAATAACGGCATCAGAAATTTCCATCACGTCGTGCAAGAAAACAGCCAGCGTTGTATCAAAGACGGGCCAGCGTGGCCCGTCTTTAATACAACGCTGGGAAGCACAAACATCTTCTTTTCTGGGCTATTTTATAATTCAGTCACCTGGGGCGCTGAGCTCACTCGGGATTCTAAACAAACTGTAGTCGGCGGTGCAAAATATAACCGATTTTATTCTCCCACGACATCTTCACAATTAGATATAAAATTATTGACATGAAATAATTTTAGTCGGGTGTGATTAACATAGTAATTGCGAATATAAAAAACGCTGCATGTCCTCAGAAAAAGTCATATCCCGTCCGCAACACGTCATGGGTGGTGTGGTATTTCTCACAGCGAATTAGCGTCAAAATGGAACCACGAAGACGTGCAACAAGAGATACATAATCAGATAATCAGAGTGTATTCCCCTCAATCATATACAATATTCCACGTAATAGCTGCCGTGATGATAACCGAGTTATAGTATTACACTGTCACGATAGCTTTCATCACGAGCTCACAAAATCAGATGAAGGGGATGCCGTGTTTGTGTGAAGATTAGAATGTACTTCTTTTATTTCGTGTAGGAAAGAAAAGATGCGATTTTCGAGGTAGATTAAGATATGTCTTGATAAACATACCTACTTCTTTCTCCTCTCCAATCTACAATATACAATATACAACATGTACAATGGCAATAAACTATGGAGACTAAAGGGTTCTTTTCAATTTGAAATCATCACAAATGTCGTAGTTAGCTCTTTTCCCTTCATTTGAATACATATGTTATGGGGGTACGGCCATTGTTAATTCTTTCCGTGCGGCGATTGACTTCAGACGTCACAATCTCACGTCACTCTATAATCTGACGTCTAAAGTCGGTCCCCACGCTTAAAGGGTTGATGAATAAACTTACTTACATAGTTGAAGTTCAAGAATGTTTCATGTAAAACTTGCTTTCACAGTAAAACAATCTCGTCATACATTGCTTTCGGTGGATCAGGGTATACTGCTCAATTTACCAGTCGAATCTATTTTTAATCATGATAATTTGCATAATATTTTATATAATTTACTAATCCTAAAAACAAACGGATAATGGTAATTGTTCACGTAGGTATTTATCATTTTCTGAACTAGTTTTTTCCGGCTAGACATCGGCCACTAGTATCAGAATCTGACGTCTATAATCTGACGTCTAAATCGATCCCAGCACTAAAATAATTAAAAAAGGAATATGAATGGCCGTAGACTTAAAACAAAGGTATTCAAATGAACCCGCAATTCATTTATGATGATTTCAAATTGAAAAACCCTTTGGTTTCCATGGTTTCTACACAAATATTTCAGTTTTTAAGGGTAAAGTGTCACGTATTTGAGTGACACTCTGTCTGATAGGTGTCCATTCAGCAAACACGAGGCGTTGGACCAATGTTGGGCTGATGTTGGGCCAGCGTCGTAGACGATGGGCCAACATCAGCCTAACATTGGGCCAACGCTGGGTGTACATATTAGTGATAAGAGTTATACACGTGCATGTAATCTGACTTGTTCAAAAACGTTGTCTTCGATGACTGGCAGTGCAGTCTCCCATGGCAGATAGATAAAACAGGACATCTACCCGTACCCATCTAGCACGAAACATTAGACCACTATTGGGCCATTTGTGTCCCACAGTCTTACTATGTGGCCCACGATTCACCCAGCATCTCGGCGTTTTTACCGGGACTTGGACTTGTCCGCTTGGGACTGGATCAGTGATTCTCAAAACAGGGTCTAAGCCACCTAGAAGTACATTATTAATGTAACAGTTGACCTCAAATGTTGTATTTATTTGTGATGGGGAGAGGGGGGCAATACATTTTATCCACAACTGCGCACTGCGGAAAATCCTTTTTGTTATTTTGCGTTTCAAATATGTCATGTGCACACTAGGGCTATTTGTCAATTTATTCGTGGCTGATCCAGCTGTCAAACTATCCCTCTCTAGTCCGCAACAGTTCAAACCGAGGTGTTCTTTCCAGCGTGCTCCATAACCTGTGAAGTATCTTATTGAGATCTTCATTTCTAAATTGCCAAGTGTGTGAAAAATGATGTCAGTTGTTAAATTATAGATTAATAATTCGCCAATCTTGATGAGAACGCTTGCATTTTCACAGAGAAGAACCGTTTTTTAACACACACGCAGCCAGGATTATAAACTAATACAATGGGGTGATTTACGTTCAGATTGGAATAATGGTAAACACACTGACACAGACTTATCTGCTCGAAAAAACGGCGCTGATGCGCCGTTTTTTTCGAGCAGATGAGCCTGTGAGGATCAGTGTGGACGTTCTGGGGGATCTGACAGCACGGCTGTGGTTGCCGGACATAGAGATGTTACATTGGGACAGCGGGACGAAGCGATGGCCCCGCACTCCCCGGGGAGCCGGCCCTATCAGGCTGCTTAGGGCAGTCCCCAAGCTGAAGAATCATTGTGCCAGATTTATCGCCGACCTGCTTCCTACCTTATAGAGGGATTGGAATAAAGAAGAAGAGCAATACCAGCCAGGCTGTTCTGTATGTCATGGCCTGCCATTATATAAGGATAATATTGTTGAACAATGTGCCACACACCATGCAATTGCAATATTTCATTGTAGAATGCATCTACCCAGCAGGCACGGCACGTTGAGGCGGTGGTGTTTTAATGTTGGGCCAGCGTCACAGACGTTGGGCCGGCATTGAAACATCGTTGTTTCGGCGTGTCGTGTTTGCTGGGTAATACGTGAGTTTGCCAGTGTTGTTTTCACGATTATACTATAAATAGAAGCTAGCCAGTATCTTCTAAAGATGTTCGAATTCCGTTGCATTTGATCTTTTTATTTGCCCATGGGTAAAAATTTGAACAAGGAATTTTACTCAAAAGATTTTGGCATGGCGCATCACATATAATTCTAGAAAATACAGTTCCCACCAGATCCGTGTTGCTGGCTTATACATTTACGTCTTTGTTGTCCTTGTTATGCTCATACGCCCCACTCACAGGAACAATGTGAATGTGAACAACACTCCTGTTTGCCTTTGCAGGACACAACCATCTGGTTCCCGTGTGAGCGGCAGAGACTGTCAATCCGTATTATTATATCCATTCATTCATTATGTCTGCAAAGCCGAAAGGTAGTATCTGCTTTCTTGTAACCCGTTTGGCTTTGCACGACACAATAATATTGTGTAATCTGTGACTAGTATTATTTATTAAGCCATCAAGTTTTTTTTCTTGTTTATGCATATGACAATGATTTAGTGGATATGCCACTCATTTCATTAAAAGAGCCAGGCCATATATAACTTTATTCCGAAGGCAGACATCAGTTTAAAAGTAAGCAAGTTTGGCTGTTTTCCTTCTATTATTTGCACGGCTAACAATAACTTAAAAAAATGATAGTCATCTGATTATTAAAGGATTGTATCTGCCACTTTGTAAAGTAGAAGATACGACCATTTGATAATAATGTGAAGATATGTGAGTCCAGCAAGAAATATCGTGAGTATTGCATGATGAGATTTCCCCCTCTTGACTCGAAATGTTTGCAATTCATTCTAGTAAATCATGCAGTGTCTGTATTATAGGCTTGTGGCTGAGTGGGTCATACGTCTCGCTGTAATTCGGCATTTCAAGGGACCATCCCAGCAAAACCCCGAATTTCTAACCAGGGCACTCTCTTCTGTGTCGCCACCCCTTCGTCTTTCTCTTCCGGTTGAGCTGACCAAGATTTGTGTCAACGCTGGGCCAGCGTCGCAGACGTATGCCTAGCGTTGACACAACGTCTAAACCACATCTCAATTCGGCAGTCGTTAAGATACATTTTCTGCTTCTGACATTTTCTGACGGCTTCTCCCTCGAATCGGGTGCCGCCCGTGCTATTGTGCGCAGAGTTTCCAGCCACATACAGGAAGTCACGTGTACTTCCTGTGGTCTGACCCCGTGACCTGGCTGGTGACCCTAGGGTCGCCGAGGGGGGCTGCACGGCCCAGCTGACGGCCCCACTCTTTCCTGGCAGGGCCTGTTTAGCCCTAATTTAGGGCAGGTAGCGGGGCCGGGGCAGCGCCGTCAATGGCCGCCTCCCCCCGCTATTTATGTCCCCACTATCCCCAGATATGCCTTCTGGGCCGGTTCTCCTTCCCCAGCCCTAACTCCCCTATCAGGGCACAGATCGGCGCCCGCGGACGGTCCCAGATCGCTGAGAGTTCACCCCGGGTGGTTCACACATCTGATGAGATTACTCCGCCGCCGCCGCCACCGCCTCCGATCATTGCCGGCGGTGACCACTTATTTTAAAGCTAATAAAACCACCCTAATGCAATAACAATTCCCCGAAAATAACCAATAACTGCCCTATTGTTTTCATCGTCTCCATCGCGATGTGTGTTGTCCAGACATTGTCCGCATTAAAGGCGTCTGATCTAGGATACTACAATGTATCCTTGGTCTTATCAGGGAGGTTACACCTCCCTGGTCTGATCCAGTGATTTTTCACCCACTTGAAGTTGTGTCTCGCTACCGCGACCCACAACTTCAAGTGGGTGGAAAATCACTGGATCAGACGTTTGTAATGCCGACAATATCTAAACAACATGAATCGCTATGGCGATCTTTCTTGTCCTTCCGGCTGATTAGAGTTTTCCCTGTGACTATTGTCAAATGATATTACTTGAAGTTGCAGAATCTTGTTGGTTTTCATCTTAATTTATTCAAATCGTCACTTTGTTATTGAGTGTTCGAGTTGTTTTCATAAATGTGTGCATCCTCTATCTTTAACAGAAGCCCGTTTGTAACACGGGGTTTCCTCACAATTTCTCGTATCCCTAGTATTAAAGGGTGGTATTTTCCCCTCTACAAAGTGACAGATACGCCCCTTTAATACCTACACGTGACGATTTTTTGTATGTTTATTGACGTGCATTGCAACTCGTGCCACTTTATTAAAACGTAATGCGTATTGAATCACGTGAAGATTACCCAACATCTTAGCCGCAGAGTCTTCTCGGCACCACTTACTCAAGAGCCGGCGATGAATAGCACCGGCAGCCGATCACAGAAAGTTGACGGTAAGTTGTTGGAGATCACGCGGAGGAAGTGGCTCCTCGGCCGGCAGGACCACTTCCTCCTCCCAGGGATTCAGGACGCCTAAATTGATTTGTCGGGAGGTGGCGTGACCCTCGGGCCGGGGTTTGGGAGGCAAAACGAGCGGCGGGGTGGTGTCTTTCTTCTGCGCTTCCCCCCTGCTCCTTTCATCCCAATCCTCCTCTACAAACCATAATCTCTGGCACAAAGAAGGCAGACGTGGGCGCCACAATTATGTCGTTACCGTTGTCAATGTGTCTTTGCGGTGGGCACACGCGCGGCCCGGGTTTTGTGTCCATGTGTTGTCAACTGCACCGCAGAATGAGATTCTGGATCAGTACTGTCTCTAACCTGGGCCGGCGACAGAGTCGCCGGCCCAGGTTAGAGACAGTACTGGGCCAGAATCTCTCAATTGATGGGGCAGAAGTACTAGGATGTTTGTGACTCCCAGTGGAAACATTGAGGCTGCGCGGAAAACGAACTGTGAAGAAAACAAACTTGTCAAGAATGTAAAAGGGGATGCGAAATGTTTTCGACATATTGAAATGGATACAGGACGCTTGCATCATCTATAGAACAATAGTTTTCGATATTTCTTAAGTAACATTACAGATAAATTACAAAGCTCGCAAAAGGGATTTGATAGAACCGCGAGCGTCAGGCGGAATCTTGAACCGGAAAATCAGCATATCGCGTGACGGTCGCGAGCTGTGTGCTTATGTTATAAGCGGAATGAACTATACGATTTGTTACGCGTGTCGCGTGACGCTCGCGACCTGTGTGTTTATGTTAAGTGACACGAACTGTCAATGTGGACATATTTTCAATGTGGACATTATTTCAACATCACAGAAAGAAATACTAACAGCTAAGATTATGTCTGTCCGCATTTTCCATGGAAGTGAGTATGCTCAGTCAGAACTACATGGCTGGCGAGCTCGCCGGTCGCAGCCTGTCTGAACAGCTGCCAGAGGCACCAGTTCGATGTTTTTCCGCAGGCCTTGGACTGCTTAGTGGTATACAGCCAACTTGAGATGCCCAAAAAACGTGTGCAGCCAACTTCTATAAGATTTCAGGGTCACGTTAAGAAAATATAAATAATTAAAGATTTGAATCGAGCTGGTATGAACAGTATAAACGACGGCCATTTTGTCTGCATTTCTCGAGTCTATAAACAACATCTAGCTTCTGGTCAGGTGTGTCAGCGGCAGGCATTCTGTCAGTTCTGTGGGTCAAATAATGTGTTTTTTAAATGTTTGCAGCGTGCAGAATTTTCTGCATTTTTTATCAGACAAAATCGGCTCTGTCTGAGGCCGAATTAAACGTTTAGTAAAGCCTCACATTATTATGGTTATAAAATACTAGAATCCATCTAGCAGCACGCAGCAATAAATGAGATGAATACTGCATGGATGTCTGGATGGGCATTATCATCACAAATAAAACCCGACAGTCTTAAATCCCTTCTACCCGAGCCGCCTGCAAAAAAATGGCGATCTCAGCTGGTCAGTTTAGCGTGTCTGCACGTCAGTTATATGTCCCGGTGGATGAGAAAGGGGTAGGCATATTATACCGAGGAGAAAACACATAATCGACGTGTACAGTATAACCCATGGCTCCCTTAAACCGCTAAAATAACTGATTTAAATTTTTACCCAATTAAAGTTGTGTCTCGCTACCGCGACCGAGATCTTCAAGCGGGTGGAAAATAATCATATTTGCTTAATCCACCAAAGTAGATAACATGTCGCTCACAATATGACTAAACATTTGTGAATATTCATGTTTAGCACACATTTTATTCCCACTAAGAGAGATTTTATCGGATATTAAAAAATCGGCTCTGTCTGAGCCCGAATTGAACGTTCAGTAACACCTCACTTTTCTATTGTTATGAAAATACAAGAATCCACATAATCGATGTGCATAACCCCCTTAGTACCGTTTTCTCATTTATACCCCACATGGCCTATTTTAAATAAAATTCATTTGACGAAAAATGACAAAATTCTTCACAAGAAAGAGTACTGAGATTTCATTTGAGAGAGTATACTTGGGTATTTTTTAAACTCGGCAAATTTGTATTCACCTTCTCATCTGGAGGTAAATTTACCTTTAAACCTCAAAATTTATTTAATATAATTTTTCACCCACTTGAAGTTGTGTGTCGCGGTAGCGAAACACAACTTGAAGTGGGCGAAAATGATACTCGGGTATAGTATACTTGGAAATTTTTAAAGTCGGCACATTTTTATTTACCTTCTCATCTCGAGGTGAATTACCCATTAATTGGCACACGACGTTGTTGCGACGTTGAGTCATCCCTCTGAATGTATGTAATTTAAATTTTCACCCACTTGAAGTTGTGAGTCGCGGTAGCGAGACACAACTTCAAGCGGGGGAAAATTTTAATTACCTAATTAAAGTGGGTAAAAAGTCACACATAAATTTAATTACATTTGCAAATCTTGATGTTTAAAAACACATTTCGTTCCCAATAGACTGGATGCAATTTAAGCTGCTAACAAAACGGATAAAAAGCTATTATTGTTGCCCTTACTCGGGCTTAGCGATTTAATGGTTGAAATGAGAGTAAACAGATTAGTGCTGGGAGGACTAAACGAAGAAATAGGGCCTGAGTATTCCTTAGAAACAAAACAATCCCCCGGCCGTCACCGCGTCTCCAGAACGGCGAGCGCCCGGGTAATGAGGACCGTCCCGTAAATCAAGGTCATCCCAGACCCGATCACTTGTCCTGCCATTACGGGATCAGATTGCCTGAGCTTCTTTTGAACGCGGACTCATTTTCCACAGGCTGATTTGCCTATATCTGCGAGGTCGATAAAACAGCGCTCCTGTTTCCTTGCCGAGCATTGTGTACTGATCCAGACGCGGGATGCGGGCGGGGGTATTTCGGGATTGTTATTCTATCAGAAATGATTCGCGGGCGTACTCCTCTAATTGGATTGCGACTTACAATTCTGGCTGATTGATACTAATGGTGGTAATTAGACGAGATGTGGGGATCGCCTTGAAGTCGGCAGCCCGAGGTATTATCATCAGCGCTATTCTGTGATGGACTGTTTTTTATTCGGACTTTTCAGTTCACGAAAGACGTTGGAAATACATCTGGAGGCCGACCTTTTGCTTTAACATGTTTAATGTCAGAGAGATGCTGTTTGAACAGACTCGGACTCAGACTCAGGCTTAGACTAGTTTATTTGTTTTCTACAAATTAATACTATTTACAAAACAAATCCTATTAAAAACAAAACGTAGACAACGAGAGACTTCCATTAAGACTGAATTGTCGCTGGCGTGGAAGCCACCCAATAATTGGTTTGGCAAAGCAATGAAGTGATTTAGCTGTAAAGTTCCCCATTATTAATAATTTTATCAGGATACGTTTCCACTTGAGTATTTGATTTAAAATCATCTCACTAAGTAAAAAAGTAAGTAAAATTGTGGCTTAACCCTTTCACCCTTAAAGCACCGAAATCATCATAATGTTTTATAATTCGTAGTTTCTTTCTCATTCATTTGATTACATATGTTATAGGACTACGGCCATTAGAAATATGTTTTTTTAAATACAGTGATGGGATAAGGGCTTCTGGGAATGTCTAGGAGTTTTAACCCCTGACATGCCCGGACGTGAGATACCTGATATCAATCACTCTATTGTCGGTAATTTAAAGCCATGTCAGTGATATCACCAATGCGAGAGCTGCATTAGGTCCGCTGTTGAATGGAGGAACCAGGGTTTCTCCGATGTCGCTCCATCCGAAGTGTATGGTCGAATTCAAGGAGAGTGTAACTTATCTTAGATGGCTGTTTTAGACCATATTTGATCACGTACTACACGTTATATACATCTATAGCATTCATGAAACTATTCCCCAATGAGTCCATGCCATATGGGGCAAAAAAGTATTCGGCTTGCTACTAAGAACCATCCCATAAAGAAAGAATTCAAGTTGTTTACATGATCAATCGCGCAATAGGGGTCCATGATTGTGAAGGTGATTTAAGTAAAATAAACCAGGATGATATGTTACAATATCAACTCTTACCAAAGTGAAAGGAGTGGTGTATAGGCCAATAAAATAGACAGCGGATGAAGCTGTATCACTGAAATGGTTTGTCCTGTGCTGGGACAAATTTGGGCCAACGTCTACGACGTTGGCCCAAATATGTCCCAACACAGTTTAGAACCAGTTTGAAATCCCGGACCGACTGTCTGTTTTCTGGCCCAAATTACCTCGCCGTCATGGGAGTCCATCTATCCAGAAAGTGAGGCTTGCCTTTTGCTGGTATGGGTCGCCTGGCACTATATATAACACTTTTACCAGGTCCACCGGGGGACGCCTGCCGCTGCGAAAGTCACAAGCAATCTGCACGGCAATCATCAAAGTCCGACATTCCATGCGACCTTAGAACGAGGTATACCTGCGCGGGCCACGGTTCACGACGTTGTCACTTTTGTTTAAAAAAATATTGTAGTATATCACTATGTATTTGTTCGTGTTGTATTATTATGCTTCCCCCCCCCCCTTTCTTCCTTAGTCAATATTACTTCACCAGAAGGACATTAACATACAAGAAGCCGTTCGTTAAGGATCATTTGCATGTTTAAGTCGCAGTATGGATATTATCAAGGGTATGTCATCCCCTTGGATATGAAAGGGTGTATCTGCCATTTCGTAATGTGGCAGATACACCATTTCGCATCCAAGGGGACGAGTATGTTCACATATCACGGAAATAATAACAGCAATAAAATCCATTCGACAAATAAACTCTTCGTCTGCCATTTCACCCAACGTTCAATCACGGCATTTTACGGGTGCATCTGGCCCCGCATATCGATTCATGTCAGAGTTAAACCATGGGGACCTTTGTTCCCCGAACAGTCGTCTAGTAAAGCTGATGTATACTTGAGCGGTCAGTTTGTTTTATTGAGTGATAGAGGAGCTGCTCTTGATAAAACCCGAGGAGAGAAGCCCTGAAGCAACCAAGACAGGCGTTATGGCACGTCTTCTGTTCGTAAAAAGGAGCCACTTTGCTGTCCAAATGCGATTCCAAAGGAACCATTTGCGGTGTGTATTCACTCCATGGGAGGACCTGCATGACTTCATAATATAGACCATTGTTGGGAAAGACGTTGTTATAGATTTCTCACGGGCTATATAACAAGACATTCGGACGTATGAATGCCGCTGTGTGTTTTGCTCCCCACAGAACAAAAACGGAACGCCGCAGGAACCACGGAACCCGTCTTTCTATGCGTATACCATCACGAGACATTGGCGGAATAGATTATCTAAGAAAACACAAAACATTTTTGCATGCTGGTCCCTCGTTTACGACGCTGGTCAAAAATTCAAGCACCATTGGCTGAGTGCCACTTGTTTGCGATTGTATTTCAGTTTTTAAATCGGTTTTATCCTGTCTGGTAGGCGCATTAATAGGATTAGCTTTGTCCGCCGGTCTCGATTATATTCGTTTTTTTTATTTTTTTATCATCACTTCATATAGTTGTCAGATTCTAAACATGTTAAAGGTAAATCGTGACATAAATTAGCAAAATGTGAAAATAGTTGACCACTATTTTCTCAAATCTTAATAGTTTTCACTCACTTGAAGTTGTGTGTCGTGTCAACTTGAAGTGAGTTGAAATTCCCATTAAATAACTCTGCGGCTAAGAAAAAGGACAAGGGCTTGAAAATTTTGACTATTTCAGCTGTTCGTGCGCCATGTTCGCAGCCGCACGATCTGCGGCGATCTGTGGCGATCTGCCCCCCCGATTTGTGACACGACCCTTTCCCCCCGCCACATCTTAATGGCTATAGGACGTGTGAAAGAGAAGCCCTTTGGGATTCAGTTCAGAGATGACAAATGGCGTAAGCTGTTAAGGATGCCATAGAATCCAGTAGCTCTCGTAAAAAGTCAAGGCCACTATAGCTTAGTGCTCCGCTATTATGTGGCGGCTTTCTTTCATTTAAAGCTGACATTGCTGAAGCAATTGCCAGATTCAAAGTAATGAAAAATGGCCCTACCTTCGAGCACCTTTTATAGACTGCTTCCTTTGAGATATGCATCTGCACATTTACATGTATATAACATATTTTTATTGTGTAAGCAAATGAACCTCAACCCTCTAACCGCCAATTTATTCAATTTGAATTTTACCCACTCGAAGTCGTGTCTCGCTGACGCGATCCACAACTTCAAGTGACTGAAAATTACTCAGATTTGACAAAATAGAGGTCAACTCTTTTCAAATAGTGCTGATTGATGCCACATTTTATGCTTACCTTGTTTAAAGGTTGGTACTTAATGAGCTGATAAAAAAATAAAAAACCGAATATGTTCAGCACCGGCCGTCTAAAAGTTAAAGCGTCGCCAGCGATGGGCTAAGTTTTCAACCATAAACAGTTCATGCTGTATTAACCCTTAAAGCGCTGAAATACTTGAGTATACCATGGAGACCGATGGGTTCTGCAATAAGAAATAATCATAACTCGCTCTTTCCGACTCGTCTGAATACCTATGTCATGGGTCTACGGTCATTATACACTCTTACAGTGTGGGGATCGATTTCAGACGTCAGAATCTGACATCGATCTAAAGTCGGTCCCCGCGCTGTTAGGGTTAGTGTCGAACAACTGTCTGCCGCTTTGACTCAACATTCAAACAGCTTATTATAATACTTAATGTCGGGTGTTTTTGTATAGCGTGCCTATAAGCCCAATCACCAGGACCCGTATTCTCGTACAAGTTACGATATATCGTGGACTTCGGATTGGTCGAGATGACCATCTCGACCAATCAGAAGCCTACGATATATCGTAACTTGTACGAGAATACGGGCCCTGTAAGTGACTATGATCAATAACTTTATAAAGTTCTTGCTATGAGACACGCATTATATTACACTATGTAAGTCAGTCCCTGTAGTGTCGTACTGCTGATTGCACCTAGCCCATGACACAATGCCCTCATACGCAATGGCGGAACGCAGCTTCCGCCTCATCTTCCCTACAGCAAGGCTAGGCGTCTCGAGGTCGCAGACCGCTCGGTCTTTAAATTCACTTCTTACGAGCATGTGGTATACATAAGCATATCATAACATTATGCTTAGCTAATGTCAGCGGCGTTTTCGCCATCCACCATATGACAAATTTCACATGTACGCGTATATAATATTTTTCTAAATCTTAATAGTTTTTGTTTATATTTAATATAACGTAAATTATTGGAAATAAGAAAAATGGCAAGGTGTAGGCATTTAGGAAAGGAAGGCACACACATACGGTGAAGTAAAGTTTCGTCGCTGTGGAAAAAATCCATGTAAGGCTGTATGTTGCAAGTGCAATATCATCAGTTCATTAATATGTTGCATGAAAGATTGTGAAGACATTATATTTGGAGCCAACATAAAGCTACAGTGGCATAATAGCAGACAATATACGTCAGTCTTATGCGTTGGTTTTCAACTGGTCCGCAACCTGAGATGCTGATAAAACATGAAACTAACGAAACCAAACGTATTACAATGTGTTTCTTGAGCTTGTAGAATGTATGACTTTCTCGCTGGCCCTACAGGAGCAATGTGTCTTGCTCATTGCGATTCTATGGACAACACGGGATCGAGGGCTTCAGATTCCCAACATAGCCATCTTATGTTGGTTTATTGTTCGTACTATCGTCTCCGACGCTGTTCCAACATTAAACAAACATAGACTCAATGAATTGTGCTTGCAGCAATGTATCTTGCTCTTTTTTGCGATACTTCAGGTAGCAGTGACGTACAAAGGTGAACAGCTGTAACTGCTTACTTAAAAAGTAAACAGTTACTGCTATTTATACTTGCATTGCAGACCATGCAAAGACAAACAGCAGTAACTGCTCACTTTTCAAGTAAGCAGTTATTGCTGTTTGCCTTTGTGCTGCAGATTTGCAAAGTCAAACAGCAGTAGCTGCTCACTTTTCAAGTGAGCAGCTACTGCTGTTTGTCTTTGCGCTGCGGACTGCGATCGCGGGCGTGAGCGGCGAGCTAATGAGGTCCGGTGGACAGATGGTCTTCTCGTAGGCCTGTCTGCGGGGATAGATTTCTACATGGCACGTGCCTGTAGCCGGTTCAGAGGGATCAGTCCCTGGCCGCAGTCCCTGTGGTCCTGCTCGACTGATCCCAGATCAGCCGCTGATCTACAGGCCCCCTTTATTTGCCCAACATCACTAGTCATCTTCTTTGTACTCCGGCCGGTCTGATTCCTCACAGGGAGTCTTCATTGGGCGAGGCTTATCTCCTAAAACAGAAGGTTTTATCTGAACCTCTGCGATAATTCACAATATTAGCACGTTGTTAACCTTTACAACTCTGAAATATTTCTGTATAAATCATGGAGATCTTTTTTTTTTAATTCGAAATCATCATCAATGTCATGGTTAGCTATTTCCGCTTCATTGAACCTATGTTATGGGTCTACGGCCATTATAAATACTTTACTTTTTCAGTGCGGGGACCGACATTAAACGTCAGAATCCGACGTCTATTGACGTCACACTCTGACGTCCATAGACGTCAGATTCCGAAAATCCAAAGTCCGTCCCCGCGCTGAAAGGGTTAATGATAACAATATGAGGTTGTAAATAACTATATGTGTTTTAAAATGCGCATTGTTCCCTGTACAACACACTGTCAATACAGGCGTGCTTTCAGATGACCGACGAGGAAATAGGGATATTAGACAATAACTCATTTAGGTTCATGAACCCCCTGGAGGCCACCGTGATTGCTGCTAACTCGGCCGGCTTACCGGATGAACGGTTCATCTCGGACCTGATAAATAAGGCCCCACGTCTCTGATGTATTTGTCGTCCCCCAAATCACCTCGTACCGGCCGCGTGGTGACATTCCTGTCGGCTCAAGCTGCAAACAGAGACACTAAAGTCACAGCTTACCGGCCGCAAATCTCTACAGATTTGTTCTCCTGCAGTGAAGACATCCGACCCTTTGCGAGCCATGACCGGGGAATATTTGCGCGGAAATGCGAGAATCTCGCACTTTTGCAAAGGTAGGCCTATCTAGAAGATGTGCACTTTTGCTCTCCCTTTTCAAGGCATTGTATAAAGCCTCCCGAATTGCATGATAAATTATTTATTGTCTGCATCCAAATATTGTGTAGCATTGTCATTTCCGATTCTTTTCCAGGTATATTATATTGAGCATCACCCACGTATTCTGTCACTGTAGCCTATATGTTGTTGCTTAACCCTTTGAGCACGGCGACCGACTTATAGACGTCAGACGTCTGACGTCTAAAGTCGATTCCTTCACTGGAGAGTAAACTATTTATAATGGTCGTATAGACCCCATAACATAGGTATTTAAATGAAGCGGAAAAACTCACAAGACATTTCAAATGATTTCAAGACTTTGGTCTCCATGGTTTATCACAATATTTCAGCGCTTTAAGGGTTAATACCGTCTTCTTGAGGCTAATGTGTTTGCTCTTCCACTCAAAGTGGTAGATAAGACACTTTAGCTCTGAAGGACGCCAACAGAATACGCAACACAGTGATAACTCACATCCCTCATCGACAATCATGGTTATAATCTGACTGGGCGGGTGAAGGCTTCACTGTCGGAGTTGAACTGCTATTACAGACAAAAGATTGCATGCCCTGAATACAAGACTGTTCGGCGGCCCGAGATCGGGCCGCGGAACAGTCTTGTATTCGGGGCTAAACAGTCCACGCAGTTGACTTTGAGAAGGCTGGCTGTTGGAGATTAAAGGGTGGTTGACATCGCGGGTGCCGTATTGCGTCGCAGCCTCTCTATGACGCCGGAATAAAACATGTCACGCGCCCCCATCCTGGTAACGCGGGATTTTAGCGCCAGCTGACCCGTGTGACTTTCATGCCGCGTCCTGCAACACAGCGAAGACGCGAATGGCGGGTCAATGTCCGTGACGATTGCCCGACGTGTCCCGCGATGTTGCCATGCAAAGTCAAAAGGCAGTAACTGCTTACTTGAAAAGTAAGCAGTTACTGCCTTTTGGCTGTGCAGGGCGGTATAGCATCCCTGCTCTCCATCTCGCCAAATCCCATCTCCGTAAACCGCCGCGTATTGCGAGCATTTATCACCCGTAAATGAAGTTGGGATGGCAATTTAATGACCATCCTCCGAGGGGTCTCTCCCTACAATTCGGATTACCGTCCCGCGTGCTCCGTATGTTACGGCACACGATTAGACGGGCCAGCGGTGGCGAGCCCGATTAAAAAAAGGATACCTTCACAGCAGAAACAAGATGAAGTAATGCATAATGTGAACTATAGAATATAAGGTTTTCAAGACATGGTCACAGCTGAAGAAAATGTTTAGTAAGACCTTCGTACATACAAGCGTACGCATTGACATAATTATACATGCTTACATGTACTGTATACATGTACGTCAACGATTGGGGTGACAAAACAGACTTCATAATAGTCGGTATAAAATCATAACGAAATAAAATTAAGAAGTATTTCTCCAGAAAATTACTTGATCCTGACTAGGGACATTAACCGATTCGCGAAATATTGCGATTGGACTCAGCGAATGCGTCACATTTAGCTCGATTCAAAAATCAAGAAATTTGCAAAGCGTATTATGTAATTATGTACTTGAAAGAGGCTCACACATTTTTCAGCGGTGTTATTGACTATATCATGTACACGATTGTGCATTCTCTGCAACAGATTTTTCAAGTAGATATATATATCTTCAGAGACCAGCCAAGCAATGTTCTAATAAACGTATGGGTATACTGACCTATCACGCAGACCAAATGATGGTTCCCTGTTGGGACAACGTCGCAGACGTTGGCCCAACAGGGAATCACCATTGGTTCGGGGTCTCCTGATCCGCACTGCGTCCCGTGGATGCCTATTCTGGGCACGTACGTATATTTTGAGTAGAATGATAAGGTGGGGTCATGTTTAATGCAGAGAACAAAGGGTTGGGACCACGCACAGGGAACCCACGGCTGTCAAAGGATACCTCCAGCCATTGGGACTCTGGAATACTGGACACTGTGTCCATCGTCTTACCTCTTGACCACACCTTGACACACTACAGATTTTGTAAGGCACATATTCATTGCTTTTTGTCGTAAATTTGGACATGTGTAGAAAGATTGCTGCCAGAGCAGTGCGTCAAATGGACAACATATCTGTAGCAGACAACACGACACACCGCGAAATAGCAACCAGGATTTTCGTCCACTAAGATCGCTGGGCGGCAAATGAGGCATTGTTGCATAAAGCCTTGCGTGACCGTGCGCTACCTCAGAAAAGGTTGTCATGTCCCATTACTGTTCAATGGTACTTTGCCGTTATAAATAACTGAATAAAATAGGAATTATTAAAATGATACGTGATGCGGAATGCGTGAAGCGTGATACTTGATGTGTGTTCAGGAAAAAACACGAAATTACACATCTATGTATCTGTGCGAAAATAGAAAGAGTGCCTCAATTTGCGCGTGACGCGTAATGCGTGATGCGTGATAGTTTTGGTATCACGAACTGTACGTGTGTACATAGAAGTACACCATAACGTTATTTTAGGATTTCACCAGGGTCCATGGTCGTGTGCAAACCACGCTTATACAATTCTGAATTGCTTTGGTATTTTGTTTCTTTTTTTTATATTTGTGTTTATTGATAAATCATGCCGCGTAACTTCAATCCTTCAAAAGACGCCTCTATTTGGATAATATCATGAAAAACGTCGCCACGTTCCTCTGAAAAACACGACTGTAAACTGAGAAAAACACCAGTTTATTTAAATTATTTAACAAGTGGCAGATACAACTCTATGATACTTAGGTGACGTTATGAGGTAGAGTATCCTATCTCCCACTCATTGGAGGGCAGATAGAGTCTTGTATCCGTGAGTGGGCGATACATGGACCCTGTATGGATAGAGTGTGACATAAGCAGAAGCTAGTCGACGATAAATATCGAAATGATTTCACCCAAACCTGCACCGACGATCGCTGGCGTAAACCCGTTGAATTATTCATTCAACATGATCCAGAAACACCTATAGATCTTGCTTTATGGAGCAGAGGCATGGCGCGATTATGCCACACGATCTTATTGTATCACTCGTATATCTGTGCTGACTTGCAAAGGCAAACAGCAGTAACTGCTTACTTGAAAAGTAAGCAGTTACCGCTGTATGTCTTTGCGTTGACGCGGATTAAGATGTCTCACCATTACGTGACGATGGCTACTCCTGAATATCATTGCTTTTCTTTTTCTATCACTAGTCCCTATTGTTTACATAACACTCACAGCAGTTCACAAAGTTGCGTTCCACTTGGATGAGATGTTCCATTCTCTATCAACTTCAAGATCATGTGCCCATTTCTTATTTTGTGTATCAACATATAAAAGTGCACATAGTAAGAATTTATTGGAAATTCACGTAACCATGAGTACATGTCGACGAGGAATCTTAACCACAGATTTAAAATTATTTATAGTGAAATTTGAGTCGATGTCGGGATAATAATACAATGCTTTTATCCGTCCGTCCGCAGTATGGCGAACCATTCTGCTCTCAACAGATATGCGAGATTGATGTCACAAGGTCTTCGCCCCTACTTCAAAACGTTATTCCCGCCTCTGCAGCCAAAACCAAGCCTATTGGGTGTATGACTCTGAATCAACAGCAAGGATTTCTATAGGTCTAATGTGTTGTTCCCAATGAATATTCAAGCTGACATTAAACATAATAGAGCCTTTTTTATTGATGCTTCGGTTTTCATGGTGACATTGCATACTATTATTAGCTTGTACAATTTTTTTAAGTTCAGCCAACATGCTACGACGTTGATTCCCCATTAACCATTTCAGCGCGGGGACACACATTAGACATCAGAATCTGACGTCGTCAGATTCTGATGTCCAAAGTCAGTCTTTGCACTGAAAGCATATAATAATGATCGTAAGCCCATAACATAGGTATTCAAACGAAGCGGAAAGAGCTAACTAAAACATTTATGATGATTTCAAATCGAAAACATCCTTCCCTCTGCATGGTTTATATAAAAATTATGTCAGCGTCGTAAAGGTGAACAGTCGGAATATATGATTATGACGGCATCCTCATCGTGCTGAGAACCACTTTCAACGTTGATCCAGTGAGTATGTTTTACATCGCAGCATCCACTCAGAAAACACGAGCCCTTAGCTCAAGGCTGGGCCAATGTCAAGCCAGTGTCGTAGACAGTGGACCAGAAATTGGCCCAACATTGGATCAAATTTCCGTGGTTGCTGTCTGGGTACCCTGTCATGCTAAGGCAAACAGCAGTAACTGCTTACTTGGAAAGTAAGCAGTTACTGCTGTTTGCATTTGCATAATGTCTTTTTTCCCTGGAGGTATTCAACCCTGAAAGTGCAGGAATATTTCTCCATAATCAAGATAACAAACTGTGTTTTTTTCAATAATTGAAAATAATCCTTAGCTCTTTCTGCTTCATTTGAATCACCTATGTGACGGGTCTCTGGCCACTATAAATACTTTCACTCTTTCAGTGTGGGGGGTCGATGTCAGACGTCAGAATCTAATGTCTAAAGTCGTTTTTTTGCGATGAAAGGGTTAACAGTTAATGTTTAAGTGTGAGGATCGACATTTAGACGTCAGAATCTGACGTCTGTAGACGTCAGATTCTGACGTCTAAAGTCGGTCCCCGCGCTGAAAGAGCTGACAGTTCCGCGCCGTGCCGGGAGTCACTTTATCACACACGTATCTTCTCAGAGGGTGACACCCTGGATAGAGAATCGTCATAAAGTGACGTCAAGGAAACCAGAGAAGCTACAATGGATGCCGTCACCGGCATTGTCATTCACGACGCAAACCAAGCAGGGGAGCTGCGCGCAGCATTCGTAAGCAGGGGCTCATTAATAACACGGTAACTATGTTTGAGGTAGGAATCTGAATAATGGATTGAAGGTTTCCTGGAATAAAATGGGCGGGGGCCTAGGCTAGTGGTTGGCACCGCTGCCTTTTACACTTGAGCTCGGGGTTTGTTTCCCGGTTGTTTCCCGGCGGTTTGAAAGAAACAAAAATCACTCGTAAAACTAAGTTTTGTGGGGAACCTCCGTGACCGAGAGGTAGCGTGCTAGTCCTCTCACCGCCAGGGCTAGAATTTTGAATCCTGTGTCTGGAGGGCAGTGTCATCTCACTCATCTCATCATCCTCAGGAGGTCCTCCTGGCCCAATTTAGCCTATAGGCCTATGTGCACATAAGTGGCATAAGCCTGATTCATTTCACTTCATTTAAGTATTCAAATGAAGCGGAAAGAGCTAACTAAGATATTTATGATGATTTCAAATTGAAAATAACCCTTTTGGTCAGCAAACATATTTTAGCGTTGTACTGACTTCAGAGTCCTCGTCGTGGTGTGATGGGGTCTTTAGGCTGCGCTCTGCAGTACAGCATTAGCCTGAAGATACTGTCCAATACTAGACCACATGCGCTAACGACCTGCCAGAAGGCGAGAGATCTCAAATTAGACGAAGCAACCAATACCGCACTCTGCCCCACAGATGACCTTCATGAATTTCAACTGGCGCTTCCGTCGCCGTATTGGGGTGGGTGTTGTTTGCCGCTCTTGACAGTCATTACGGGCTCACCGAGGGACACTTGACGACTCGACGTCCTTCTCCGAGAAGGACCGCCCCGGTGGCTTGAACGCATTTGATCCAGGGACGAGTCCCACGTCGTAGCAGCCGGGATTCCGCAATGCGCCCCGCTGACCTGGTCCGCGATGACCCTGCGGACCGCGTTTTATAGCTCGGCCTGGTTTTGCAGGACTGGGGGCCGTGTCCACGCTCGAGGACGCTCCCCTGCCTGCTAATGCCCCACTTTGGCCGCAAATTGCCCGTCCTGGGGCCTCGCCGCTAATGCTCGCCACCCACCTTCCTTCACCGTCGGAATCCAAGCCTACCAGGATCTATCCACCTGTCTATCCCCCACAAACGCTGGTGCAATGCCGGACCGGCGTCGTTGACGACGCTCCGGTATTACACCAGCGTTTGACCAGCGCTTTGAAACTACGATGCGATTTGCGTCTGATGTACGACAGTGTTACGGGGTTTTATGCTGGTGTGAACAAGCCCTGTTATATAGATCGTGTCATCACACGCTTGTAGACTTACACGTGTTAAACCGGGCATACATGTATGTATTTTATATGTGTAAATTTATGAAGAACTCATGAAATAAAACTGTTGTTTATTTTATATTGTCATGACGTAAATCACTGCTAAAATTAGGATAAATTATCAGATACCAAACGCGAAATATTTACCTTATAGTTTACATATAGGACACGATTTAATGCGATTACGGCACGATACGATATAATACGCGACGAATCGATACGATTTGGTAACTCTCTGAGTCTTATATCGTGGGAGGAGCCCCGAGCTCCTAGGCACAAAACAACGAGGCGTATGCTTGCGCAATTTCAGCTGTGTATATCGCACAGCATAAACATACATGTAATACGGGGGCACGAGGCCTTTTTTGAAATAAAAAAGCCCTCCATAATTATGGCTCTTTTGAATAAGTAGGGCTGTTCAATTTCA
This sequence comes from Flabesymbios commensalis, assembly GCA_964017125.1. Classification (NCBI taxonomy): domain Eukaryota; kingdom Metazoa; phylum Annelida; class Polychaeta; order Terebellida; family Flabelligeridae; genus Flabesymbios; species Flabesymbios commensalis. Next base: position 21,752,379 of record OZ024913.1, on the reverse strand, counting down.
ACAGGGGGACTCGTGCCCCGTGCATGTAGCAGACTGATTGCAGGAGTAGATCACTGCTCATATGGTGGGGTTAGAAAATCTTCTACCTGTCCCTCAGTGACCTTGACCAACTTAATGATATGTAATGGTCATTTACTCTTGTCTCAACTGATTTATTGAACAGCAACAATTGACCAAAGTTAGTTCAATGTTGGTGTACAACCTAATGGAAAACCTGGCTGGTGCGTCATGATCTCGATGCAATGAAAGAGGGAATTAGAAAGAAATCTGCATTCCAGCTAACATCAGTTTTAATTATATGCATTATATCACATGTATTATATTTTATTCCAAAAATATATATTTCACATTGAAAATATAAACTATTTAATTAGTGTTCTATAACAAAATTGAGTTTTCACGTTTATATCGCGATCTATGATATACAGTGTCAATTTGTTTGAATTGCTCGACTGAATACTGTCGTTCAGAGAGAGACAACTGTAACTGTTCCCTTACCAAGTAAGCAGTTACTACTATTTTCCACATATGACGCTTTATAATTTGCTCTATTGAGATGTGTACTTAGCGTTGTATCTGGCGCATCTTCAACACTGTTGTTCAGTTTAGCCTGTATACGTCAGACGTCTGATTCGAAAGTCGATCACTGAATGAATTAAATATATATCATCGCCGTAGATCCATAACATATTGTATTCAAATAAAGGGGAAAGAGCTAACTAGGCCATTTATAATGATTTCAAATTAAAAATTTCTTGATCTCTTGGTTTATACAAACACATTTCAGCGATTTAAAACACATATTTTAACATCAGACATGATGAATATGCAATATTTCAATACTACTAAATACAATACCCAGAAGATAGCATTCACTTTATTTGAAAATTGATACCATTAGCAATCTCGCAGGAAGGTCAAGAGCAAAGGTTCTTTAGATATGCAAGGGGATAGTAACACTCCTGTAAACACACACAGCAGTAACTGCTAACATGCAACGTGAGCAGTTACTGCTGCGTGCCTTTGCAGGATAGTATGGCATCAGTTACCTCGGAGAAGACTCCATTCAATGTTCAAGGTCGATCATCTAAATTTACATTGCAATCAACATCAGAAAGCAATTGCTGGACGCATGCTGTTGGCTCAGACTTGACCTGCACATGTACATGATGTTCTAAAAGGAACTCCACAAGGATTTCAGGAAAATTAACCGTTTAATCGCCAAGATATTAAATTGGAATTTCCACCCACTTGAAGTTGTGTCTCGCTGACGCCATCCACAACCTCAAGTGAGTGAAAAATATCCCATTTGACAAAATGTAGGGTAATTTTTTTCAAATCTTGTTGATTGATGACACGTTGTATCTTTAACATGTTTAATAGGTGGTACCTAATATGCTAATACGAATTGAAAAAAAAACGAATATCATCGGGACCGGCGGTTAAAGGATTAAAAGTATCGCAGCTTATCTACTCAATAATAATGTAAGATCAAACTCTGTGTCTTTATCTCAATGAAGTTATTTGTTAATAATTTAACTGTTATTTTACATCATTACATAGGTATAAAAGGGTCATATCTGCCTCTTTACAAAGTCATAGGATTCACCCTTCAATGCCAAGGGGACTGCTTCCACAGATTCCCTGCTGCTTAGCCACAGACTCCTTGATGACGCGAAAGGACCTTGCATCAAAAGTGCCAATGCCATTCCACTTACAGATTGTCTGAAATGGCCTCTCATCTGGCATGGCCGCTGTTTGTTCTTATTATTTTGTTTATCTGGCGGAACACCATAATTGGCCGACATATAATGGCAGACAATTAAGGTGGTTACTTTTCACATCTCCCCCGTGGGTTTGTCTCAGATTATTTACGACTTTTGCTAATTAATTAAGCGGAGAACTACAGGAGACTTCTTATTGATACATTTATATTCTCGTAAATTCCCGCGCAATCATACTAATTATGGTTTATCTCGGAACGGATTTATGGAAAACGACATTTAGTGTGCGAATTGCCAACGACTTATCTCAACTTTGTGAGTATTCTGTAGAGCAAAGCAAACAGCAGTAACTGCCCAATTGAAAAGTTAGCAACTACTGCTGTTTGTTTTTGCACGACTTTGTAAGTGCAATGGTGCTAGCTATCTAAAACAAGACTTTTGCCAGTGATTGAGAATGCTTAAATAGTGATAATAAGTTATTGTGCTGTTGCACTACACGGGTACTTTCTTAATGTTAGAGTTATTGTTGCTGCCCAGATAATCTGTTAATGTCGGTTTTTAATTTACCTTTCTACGGCTAGTTACGACTAAAGTCATTTTTTTAGTTGAAATCATCATAAAGGTCTTGCTTAGCTCTTTCTACATCATTTGAATACCTATGTTATGGGTCTACGGCTAATGAGTCTAATTTGCTTACTCTTTCAGTGGAAGGACCGACATTAAACGTCAAAATCTGACGTCCATTGACGTCAGATTCTGACGTCTAAATTCGGTCCCAGCACAGAGAGGGTTAACCAGCAAATAACAGATTCCAGGTTTTAAAATATCTGCTTAATTATTTGCATGAAACGTATACAGATTAGATCCCAAATTTAACACAAGAATCGGGTAATCTCATACGCTGGAAGTTGTGGGTTGTCGTAACTTCCGATGGATAAAAATTTTAATCGTAGAAGTTGGTGCTTTATGTGTTAATATGCGCCACAGTCTGACAGATGCTAGTTTCCACAAAAGCGATGTTACGTTGTCCGCAAAAAACGTCACATTAAGGGGAATCCACGCTTAAAGAAGCTCTCTCTAGTTATTGGCTTTTGAATTGACAATTTCCCTGAGATTGTGGGAGATTGAAAACAAAACTGAGTTGTGTGAAATCGGTCAGAAGCGTGTATATCTGGCACCGTAAACCCGCAACATTTACATCCTAGCGCCCGTATTCTCTTACAAGTTACGATATATCGTAACTTGTACGAGAAAGAGTTCCCTGGTCCAAGGCTCTTTGATATTTGCAAATGGCTTTATTTTCTACAGAGGATGGGACCGTGGTTGCTCGTGCCATATTATCATAATAAATATGCACGCATGTATTTCATCCCCTTGTAAATGGGAGGGTGTGTCTGCCACCCTGTTCTCAACCTTGCATGTTATCGTTTTATATCTACCCCAGCCAACACGAGGCATTGAACCTATGTTGTGTTGATGTTGGCCCACCGTCTTCGTCGTCTGTCCAATATCCACCCAACATTGGCTCAATGTCTCGTGCTTGCTGGGATCACTGTTAACCCTTTCAGTACCAAATATTATTCGTATTGATAGTTTTTTTAGATCCGTATTATATGGTAGTTCAGAATGAACAAATAAAATCTTGTAGGTTTAACAGTAAAAATGCATGCATGTGTTAATACATAATTGTATACTAATTTAAATGTGATTGCGAATTAGCCTTGATACCCCACTGGATTTTACATCAGCAATTTCTAGCTTCAAATTGGTGAAAAATGACCAATTCGACAATGATCTTTACTTGTTTAAATACTAGGTTACACTGCGTCAAAAGAATCGCATATCAGTATAGGCCTGTGCTGATTTCTGATTTAAGCCATACTGCGGAAATGTATCAAAAGGACTGCAGCCAACCCTCGAATCATTATGTCCACCTTTTCAACGTGTTCATTGACAAAAAAACAGTCATGGTCTGAATAAAATATTCAACGTTGCAACGGATAATAAATTAAAAAATGGGATAATCATGTTTCTCCGCGACCTCAGTAATAAGTATCAACTGAGAATTAAAATCCACACCACATTGGCCCCAGTATTTAACGTGCAGCGTCAAATCAATGGTGTTGTTTATTTACGCCATTAATTTGTCGGGAGTCGAGTTGTTTGACATGCACTTTCCTGCACGGCGCTTTATCACTCATTGCTTGTGGTTGTCACGATTGATCAAGCTAACCCGCCGGGCACACGCCGCCGTTTTCACGTCAAGCAAGTTGCAAATCGCAAAACGCATTGGCCAATGATTCTTCAATATTGCGACGTTGGCCCAATATTGTAGCAGTGCTGGGTGATGTCTTGCAATACTGCAGTTGTTGATTTAGTAAAGTTCTTCACGTTTGTGGCAGACATCTCTCTTTGTCGCAAATCAATTATTATACAGACAATGTTGAGATGCGAAAAGTCATTTTCAAATCTGGGGTCAACACACTGGACACGTGTAAACCGGAACCCGATTATTGACGTACACAATGGGCAGTGTCAGCCAATACACAGGCTTTTAACTGATCACCGGTCACCACCAGCTGACGAAATCGGAAGTGGTCTCAGCTTTGTTCAACCCTTAAAGCGCTGAAATACATTCGTATAAGCCATGGAGACCAAAGGGTTTTTCAATTTTGAAATCATCATAAATGTCTTAGTTGGCTCTTTCTGATTCATTTGAATACCTATGTTAAAGCCCATAGCTTATATCTCTACGTCCATTATAAATATTTGTATTCTTATAGTGCGGAGATCGACTTTAGACGTCGACGTTTCTGATGTCTAAAATCAATCGCCACGGTCTAAAGGTTAACACCTAGAGCACTGATCTCGACTACAGTAAACATTTCGTTTTTGTATTAACATCTGTATAACCAGATTCTAAAAGGGAAATATGTCATCAATATATAATATTGAGAAATTATGTGATGTAAATCTTACTAATCCAAGTAATTTTCAGTCACTAATTGAAGTTGTGATTCGCCGTAGCGATACACAGCTTCAAGTGACTGAACATTTCAATTGAATTGGGGTTCACAGCGCCCAGAATTAAATAAGTATTCACATAAACCGAACTAACTAAGACATTTATGATGATTTTAAATTGAAAAAAAAATCTTTAGTCTCCATAGTTTGAACAAAAATAATTCAGCTCTTTAAGGGTTAAGGTCTTGACCTATTTTATCATGAACTAAGTGGAATGCGCACATATAAAGATATAATGGCATCTCGATAAGCATTTTAATTCATTAATCACCAAAAGATGTTTTACGGGCCACCGTATTGTTCTCTGCGTGGAAACCAGTCAAATTGCGGATGTTTACGCCAAGTCGTGATTATACCCACGTGACCTGCAGCGGCCAAACAAATGTCACTTCCGCCTAAACAAACAAACTGACCAATAACTAACGAGCCTTTCGCACACACATAATTATCCTGGGTCCAGAAACTGCGCTAAATTCTGGAAAATAGCACAATGAGCATTGCTGATTACGATTATGTAAGTTTGTTTGTGTTGATGACTTATTGCGGAGAGTCCACATAATATCGCCCCCCCCCCCCCCTTGGATAATATTTTTTATAAAAGAGTTCATCTGCCACTTTGTAAAGTGGCAGATACACCCTTTCATATCAAAGGGGACGATAGTATTACTACATGAAGCAGTCGGTCTAAAACTGCGCGCACATCGCACATCATGCAAAACTTCGATGCATACATGTATATTGGTCGTGCAAAGGCAAACAACAAGGAGCAGTTTTAAGATGTTTTGCTGTTTGTCTTTACGTTTTCTAGCTTTGTCTCAGCATATTTATATACTTCAACCCGAATATCAAACCCATGTTTAATTATTTATACCCTGCAGAAAACCCAAAACATTTGTATAGCATTTGTCCAACGTCTGCCCAACGTCTTCGACGTTGGTCCAACATTGTACAAATGTTATACATATGTTTTGTGTTTGATAGGTAAGATTAAGGTATATTAACCCTTTAACCGCCAAATTATTCAATTTAACTTGTCACCTATTTGTCTCGCTGACGCGATCCACATCTTCAAGTGAGTGCAAATTATTCAGATTTGACAAGATGGATGTCAACTGTTCTCAAATATTGCTGATTGATGTCACATTTTATCTTTAACATGTTTAAAAGGTGGTACTTAATGTGCTAATAATAAATGAAAATTCGAGTATATGCGGCACCGGCGGTTCAAGGGTTAAGGTATATTAACCTGTTATTGTTTTGCTAATAAAACGTGTATTTTTTGTAATAAGTTATTGCCATCTGCATTTGCATTACAAAATCCTACTCTACAATCTGGGTCGCAAAGAGAGCCACGCCACGGAGTATCAATCATAAAAAACTGGTAATAACATGATCAAATCGTCTTTCCATTTATTCCCACGTGACATTCAAAGTAAGAGTGCGGTTGGCGCTAATGGCGCTGTCATATTTAGAAATGATACATCATTATTACGGGTGATCATTCCGCCAATATACATATATTTCTACGTGTATGTTATAGTCTCCATGGAGGTGTTCAGCTCTGCAAAGCCAGGGACTGTGCACTTTTTGGCTTTGCAGAGCCAGGGACAGTGCACTCTTTGGATTTGAAAAGCCAGGGACTGTGCACTTTTCGGCTCTGCAAAGCCAGGGACTGTGCACTATTTGGCTTTAAAAAGCCATGGACTGTGCACTTTTCGGCTTTGCAGAGCCAGGGACTGTGCACTATCTGGCTTTAAAAAGCCAGGGACTGTGCACTTTTCGGCTTTGCAGAGCCAGGGACTGTGCACTCTTTGGATTTGAAAAGCCATGGACTGTGCACTTTTTGGCTTTGCACAGTCGCAGCAGTAGTATTTGACAGTCAAGCTGCCATGCAAAGCCAACAGGCAGTAACTACTCACTTTTCAAGTATATTGAGAATTAATGTTGAAACAATGAATATGCTTTTCCTGAAATTACATAGGACTATGTATTTTATAGAAAGACATGTCATTGGTCAAAATGACCATCTCAACCAATCACATATTATACCTAATATCTAAGTCAGCCCCCTTGGCAATAGCGACCCAGAGTTATAGGCTCAGCTAGGTGATGTAGCCTGAAATTACCACTTTCTTGCCAAGAAAACAAGACTGTTGAACGTCGATGCATTTAAAAAAAGTTATGCGAGTGTTCACACGTTTGTGGAATGTTTCAAGTACGCATGATAGCTTACACTGAATAACCATACTGATAGCTTTATGTAATAGTTGAAGGACATTGTAAGACCTACAAGAACAAGAAATTGTGAGGTAAAAATTGAGCTAACATTGTTGTAATGTCTCTCGGTTGCCTGACTGCCATACCGCAGCGCCTCTGACGGCAGCGAGGGACGTCGAGGCTGATCATTCAGAAAAGAAAGGAGAGGTATACTGCTCTGCAAAGCCAAAAAGGCAGCAACTGCTTACTCTTCAAGTAAGCAGTTACTGCCTTTCTGGCTTTGCACGGCAGTATACGTGGAAAGACTAGTTAGCAGGCGAGAAGAGACGCTGGGGACTTATTGCATGCTGAGCCCAAACTTCTCCTTGTTCTATCCTATTGGCCGTCTCCCTCCCAGAGAGCCGGAATCGCTTTTTTCTGGCACTTCACATAGTCTTTGCACCTGTCGTGGTGGACTAAAAAACGGCAATCCGAAGTAAATATATCATGGAGTGATCCATGTAAGGTGTTACAATTAAACATGTTCAAAATTTAGCCGATTATTTTTAAAGCTGGCTCTTCTAGATCAGAACAGCCGTCAATGTTGCGGAGATTTATACACGCATCCCATGAACGAGTGAGCAGAAGGTCCATATTGTCATGGAAACCAACTGAACCAGCCCTGTTAAACACGTCACCATCAATTTAGCGATATAGGTCCACAGTGGCAATCGCAAGGTGATAGATTTTAATAATGACGGCACGATTTTCTCCCTAGTATACATAGCACTTACAGGTATCACATATATTATTATATTAGACAGATTATTCCAGTGTGTCTTATGAATTCTTCATCTTCTATACAGCAAGGTAAGGCTTCTCTGAGGTCGCAGGTCTGCGACCTCGGAGAAGCCTTGCATTGCTGTGAAGAAGATGGCGAATTCCTGCAAACATAGGCTGCATGAGCAACTGCATCCATGACAATTTGGCTTTCCTGTCTGCATGTATGTCTGCCCAGTTTGGCCTACATTATGGCGCCCCAATGTGACCTAAAAAAACACTGTTTTATTTCCAATACCTATCTCTTAGTTTTTCAAGGCGTTGTCGGTTCAATGCTGGGCCAACGTCGCTAGACGTTGTCTCAACGTTGTACCAACGCATTTGTGTTGCTAAATTGTTGGGCTATGGCCGTCATGTTAAATAACTGATTGTGAAATTGGGGGGAAAACATGTATGTATACATGTATATGTGTATTAGCAAATGATTAGTGAATGGGGTTTTAGGTCAATTTTGTGCACATACAGGTTAAATTGGGTCAGGATAACCTCCTGAGGGTAGTGAGTGATCACATGGCACTTGCCTCACTATAGGCTGAATTACAAACCTCTGCGGTCTGCGGTCGAGCACGCTACCTCTCCGTAGACGTGGATATACGTCATCGGAATGAGTGAGTGAATATTGCTTCATGTCGCTTTCTGCACAATCATGGGAATATCACGACAGAATAAACTCGAGAAAATGCCCTACTCTTATCGAATGATTTCAAATGTTCTGTATAGTGCACAGTACCATAGACAGCACTGTACATCCCATGCGTTGGAACAGTTTGGAGCACAACCTTGACGATAAACATCCGGCCCGGCCCTGATTCGAACCAAGCTGCGAGCCACAACCGGACCGAATGAGCCATCGGGACCGGCTACTTCATGTGAAGAGCCCCACGAACAAAACGATGTAGACTTTATTTTGCTCAGTCAATTGGCTCAGCGAATTTCGATCACACGTATCGTGTCCTGAATGCAAATCGGTTTACATTCATCGCGTAACTACGTAACAAAAACCTATCTTTCATACCACCGAGCCCCGGCCAGTCACGTTGGGTGTGCTCAACGTCAAATTTGATTTTCCTTCTCGTCCCTTTGAGCGAAGCCGACATCAAAGCGGCCGTGTCACCGCCACTTCAACTGTGTGGATTGCCGGAAAGAACCTGGAATGGCATCACCGGTCATTTTTGAGAACGTCCAGTCCAATGTGAAGTGGCAACTCAGCGGAGAGAAAACACCGGCCCAACGCTGGTCAGCCGCTTGACCAGCGTCTGCGACGCTGGTTAAGCGGCTGACCAGCGTTGCCGCACTGCAGCTGGCAGTCGACAAGTCTTCGGGACCGTTCTCTGGAATGCATAGGCTGGAAATCTTATTACCATCAGTGCAAAAGGCTAGCCTACATTACCATTCATTTTCTCTAACTTGCCAGACTTTCCTTTTTGTGGTGCGCTATATGATCGACCGGGGTTAGATCCAACTGCTATTGGTGCGACTGTGACGTGAGCACATCCAGCAAGTGCGAGACGTTGACACAATGTTGATTCAAAGTTGGGCCAAAGTCACAGACGACAAGCCAGCGTTGAATCAACATTCTGTCAACTTCTTGTGTTTGCCGGGCATCCCTTATACAGTGCGGAGTGCCGAGTCGGACCCCGTTATAGCGTGATGCTGATTTCACCGCCATCTCTGTCGTGCTGGCAAGAATTGAGCTGGAATGAATGAATGAATGAATGAATGAATGAATGAATGAATGAATGAATGAATGAACCCTGAGGCTGAGCACAATACCCCTCGGTCACTGAAGTGCCCGACAACATGGTATCTTTACGAGCTGTGATTTTGTGAAAGTGTATCTTGTTAGCAATTTGAAAATATACAATTCACAGTGTGTGAGTTAAACCGACACAGACAGAACCAGTTAAATTACTCGCGTTCAATTTATTTAACATATTTATGTGGCTTCAATTATGATGTTTGAGTTGTGTGTAGGGGGTTGTGTCAAGTTAAAAAAAAATCTAAAAATCCGAGAAAAACTTGGAAGTGAGTGGGTGGGTCAAGCCCCAACTAAGATTCTTTTTTTCTTGGAAATGTTGTGTTTTTTTTGTTGTTTTTTTGTTGTTGTACATGTTTCAAAAAAGAAAGAAAAAGGATAGGGGGTGAGTGGGCGTGGTCTGGCCAATCCGAGTTTTTCTCGGATTTTTGGATTTGTAACAGAACCACTACCACAAGATTGTATGGCTTCTATCGTTCTATGATTACGATGCTTGCAGTTGCAGAATGACCCTTGTTTTTATGTAAATAATAATGGTAATTTATTTACTCAATTTGCAAAAATATATGAATTTTTAAATTTTACAGAAATTGTTTTCATGTACCTTGGAAAATTTGATGATAACTAAGAGAAAAAAAATAGTTTGGCCATAGGTATTTTGTGTCTTTATCAAATAACTATGTCACCAACAGCCAAAGACAAAACGGGACATTGACATAGTCCGTCTGCCCTTCTGTCCTACTTCGATATTTGTATCGGACAGACGGAGTTCACAAAGCGGCTGATACGACCATTAAACGCGAGTTTCGTGTTTGCTAGGATGTCGTCCCCGCTGAACTTAACCATGTTAAATTTGATACAGGATATTATCAGTAAAAAATTGTTCAAATCATTTCCAGAAAATGTAGCCACTCATATCTCTGTAACCGCTGCACTGAACGGTCTCAAATTTAATCATCTCCACATTCAGTGAATATCAGACTACGGTCGAAGGTCGGTGATCTTGAAGAGCATTGCAGATGAGTTTTAAAATGTCAAATTCATTTGATGGATTGCTGGCGCAGTCAGAATCATATAGTCATGATAGTTAGCTCAACCATTCAATCACTAAGCACGCATATGCACGTTTCAATCTCTTTTTAGTTAAATAGGTAAATCACTGTTTTTTTGAATAAAATAATTATGTGTTTAAATATCAAGATTTGCAATGTTCAGTCTAAAATCAAACAGATATGTGTAATTTTCATCTACTTGAATTTGTGGATCCTGGTAGCGACACAAATTCAAGTGTTGGTGAAAATGTAAATAAAATAACTTAAAGGGTAATACACTATAAATCAGACAGACAAACAAACTGACAGACATACCAAAAGGTTGATTTTACCAAATTGGACGGTTGGGAGACCCTCGCTTTTTCGCAAGGGCTACTGCATCATGTTGTACTATTTACTGAATAAATATTAATGCCTTTTGATGCTGAATATCATAATTTAGCGAATAGATGCATACCACCTGAACAACGCATTTTTGTAACAGGTTTGACATTCTCAGAAAATAGGTATAGGACAACAAAACCCTGTCTTGTTCTGTCTCGCTGAGTAAGCTGATCAGCTGTGAACAAGATTCCGTGGCAGGAAGACGACTCTCATTGACTCTTTACTTGAGTGGCCACAACCACGACCAATTTTCAGCCAACGGCGGTCCAACATCTTCCCAGAATTGGTTTGTCGCACCGCTTTTTATAACACCTACCACAGGAATGGAACCTCTGCTGCCACATTGCGGACGCGTCTGTATCCCGAATTTCATTCCGTATCATACCTTCTTAACCGTATCAGTCATTTTCAGTGGGTGGTTTTTGACGTGACCCATTTATCACGTTAGTTATGCCTGGCACACATTCCAAGCGGAATCCCTGGAGAAACAAGACATTGACCCAGTGCTGTCTTGATGCTGGCCCAGCGTCGTAGACGCTGGGACACCATTAGGCCAGCATTGGGTCAGTGTCCGCCGCTACCTCCCCCCGTCCGATTCCGGAGACACAATATTATGTGTCAACAGCACTGGTCAGTGTCCGCTGTTTTTTCATCCATTGATTTTCGTTCAAGTGTGAACTCGCCATAATGGGTTTCCTTCCGCGCGAGGCGTGCCAAATAAATCGATACTTTAAAGTGCACCAACCTCAAAAACTCTGGCTCTAAGATGGGCCAACTCCGCGAGGCGTTGGCCCAACATTGAGCCGCGTTTATCAGGTAATATGTCCACCTCAGTATTCTGTACCTATACTATTATATAGACGGTATGACACTGTGTTTCCAGACAGGGAGCTTAGGGTTATTAAGAGGGTACGTAAATGCAGACAAAATACTTATTGTAACTGCTCGATTTGAAGTTTTAATTGTTGATATTTTATTAAATTAACCCTAATAACTTATTAAAAGTAGCGCTCAGACGTTTTTACCGCGTCGCATATTGATTATAGATCGATAATCAGTCTAACTCAAGTTTTTAAGAAAATAAATGTTTTTTCCCCGCTCACTCGTAATGTGGGGAGCCTCTGTGACTGAGAGGTAGCTTACTTGACCTCAGACCGCCAAAGCTCGAATTTCTAATCTTGTGTCGGCAGGGCGGTGTCATCTCATTTATCTCACCATCCTCAGGGGGTCTCTTGGCCCAGTTTAGCTTATTATGTGCACAAAGGTGGCCTAAAACCCCTTCCATTTCCTTTTTTTCTCAAACATCGAACAAGTTCATCTAATGTTTTTTTTGCTGTGCAGCTGGTCCGCCTTGTCTGTAACCGGCGACAATGCCAGCTATACACATATTATTCCTATGCTAAAAGAAACAGCAGTAACTCTTCACTTGAAAAGTTAGCACATAGTGCTGCTTGCTTTTGCATAGCATGATTATTGTCCCAGTTAACACGGGACTTTTAACCAATGTTGTTTTGATGTTGGACCAGCGTCGTAGACGCTGGGCCAACATCAAAACAGCATTGGTTAAAAGTCCCGTATTTGCTGGGGTAGATGCGATATCAAGTATTCACTCCTTCACATTTCGAACGAAGGGCACACGGGTATTTTTATGTGATTTACAAATTGTTTAATTAAGAATTAATTAAATTTACTGTGAATTAACTTAGTGGGACCTAATTACGCCGACTCTGCATATCAGTTGTAACTTAGAAGTCTATTATTACACTGGCAGATGAGCGAGTTTTGCAGTAATGTCATTTTAATTGCCAATTAATTAATAGTCCCGCAGTGATAATCAAGATAATTGCACAGCAGCCGTTCCGCCATAGGAAGACAATGGATCTTAAATGGGCCGACGTTATTTGGCGTTGGCCCAACAAGTTGACTCACGTTTCGTGTTTTTTTTTGCAGAGGAAACGATTTGATAGCGAAGTGCAGCATTTCAGAACGTCACTGCTGTCAGATTTTTTTTTGCTGCGATCTGAACAACGTGACTTGTTTCAGTCATTGTCCAAACGAGAAACATTATTATACAATATAATTATAGATCAAAATCTTGACCGATAAGGAAACAAATTGCACATAATACTGTTCATCAGAGTCTTAATAATGACCATTAAAAAATCCTAACTTCTTCAGGGTCTCAATAATGACCAGTGAAAACTTTCAACTCCCCACAGTATGAGCTAACCTCGGAATTGAAAAAAACTGGCCCTCAAAAATTAATAGTGCCAGCAGTAATTTTAAAATATGGTATCTAAATATAAACAAATTGGCACGAACATTTTTCAGCTGTGTAGTCATCAGAAAAAATAGGAGCTAACTCGTAAAGTAAAAAAATTCGCCGCCAAATATCAAGGCATGAAAGTCTTTTTTTTTTCAAAATAGCCCGAGCAGCGCTTTCATGTTAAATTCAAGTTAAAAGTAAAAAAAATATTGTGTTTGCTGGATTTAATAGTGTTCATAGTGTGTTTATAATGTTCGTGGTGTACATTTATTTAAATAAGTTCACTCAGATCGTGGGCATATGATTGGTCGGTGAAGACCAATCAGATGCCCAAGGTCTAGGTTAACGACTATGTTGAACCACAATCCCTATATAATAGGCGCTCTGCATGACTGGTCGTACTTGTTATACCAAAATCTGTTGGTAGGAGCGTCTTGTGGTTCCTAGGCTTCCGCAGTGAACTAGAGACATTGAACCAATGTTGGCTCAATGTTGACCCACCGTCTACGACGCTGGACCAACATTAAGCCAGCATTGGCTCAATGTCTCGTGTTTGCTGGACGTATCTCGGGTGTCGCACGTGCCTATATTTTCTCGGTGAACTTGAACTTGGTCTTGAATGAAAAGAAAATTACTTTTGCCAGGGGCATGCAGGGAGACTGGGGGGAGAGCAAGCAATCAGCTTATGGTGACTGGCATAACTCCACGGGCGATTCAGCACCGGGCTCATCAACCTAACTAAATTGGGGACCGTCTGAATATTCTCGGGGGACACCGCAGCACAGGGACCAGGCCGCTCTCTATCATTGCTTCAGAAATCGGGATCGCTCGGGTCCGCAAGAAAAAAAACCGTGCGCGGATCCATAAAGTAGCGGCGGCCTGCTGACTGAACCGAGCCATCGGTGGACAGTGTGCTCAGAGTGGTTGGGTAGGATACTGCCGTGCAAAACTAGCGGAGACGTTGAGCCAACGTTATATAAATGTTATACAAATGTTTTGTGTTTGCTGGGTACTGCCTTTTGGCTTTGCATGTAAGCAGATACATTTGGCTTTGCACGGCATACACGACGCTGGCCCAACATTAAACAGCACCATATTGATGTCTAGTGTTTACTGGAATAACTATAATATTTTTCAGTGTGGTTGTGTATACCGTGCAAACCCTAAAGTATCATGAGTTAATATATTGTGTTTAGTGGGATAACACCAGATCAGAACAAATAGGCTTACTTACAAAGTAATGAACAGATTTGCGAGGGACATTTACCAACGGTGTGTCTCGGGCCAAGGAATGAAGCGGCGGAATTTTCAGTCTCTGACTGGCTGTCTTGTTCCTTATAGTTTAATACAGGGGATCTGTCATCATCTGTAGCTGAGACATGCGATAGCTCGTTGTGTTAAGCTGATAAAGGCCCTATTTGAAATTAGAATCACCAACCTTCAATTGCAAGGTTACAACAAAAAAACAAAAAAAACGACAATATTTGAGACGAAATATGCTCTATAGAATGCATCATTTTAAGAGTTAGATTTCAAACAGTTCCCCTCTGTTATAGCATATTATAGGCTGGCTGCACCAGCTGTGCTGTGTGAAAACTTTGCCCTCTCCATCTCTTAATTCCTGGATCCGCCACTGGTTATCTGTACTTATGTGAAACACGATAGCCTTGTCCTGCAATGTTTTCACCTAGTAATCTACTACAATGAAGTATGGAGGAGGGTTCTGACTTTGTTTTCAACGAGTATATCCATTTAAAAGGGTTTCTGGTGACGTCACTGCGTTTCACAGAATAGACGCTATGGCAAATTTACTCATCAAAACAGGTTAGTGTGTTTTGTCTGGTTTGACATGTCATATCGGGGTTTGATCGGCGGTTGTTATTCTCATGGTCAAAGCTGCCGATTTTATCACCACCATTTGAGTAGCTGTTGTTTGAGCTACACTCCTTCGCTTGCTGATGCTCAATGTGCTTCGATTTCAGTAATAATAAAAATACTCACAATAGTTATCAATATCAAATGATAAACTAGGATATGAGTGAGTATCGTTTCAGCAGAAGCAGCATGGGGTAATGTATAATGACTCTATGCGCAAGAATTTGCTATGACTCTGCAGAGGATCCTCAATTTCCAATACATATTTGGACAAAGTCTACAGCTGGCACCTGTCAGCATGCATCCCAGACGGAGATAAGGGAGCAAAACGTCGGAATAAAGTTGGGACGGCGTCGCACGACGCCGGCCCAACTTTAAATCGACGTTCTTGAGTTTGCTCTCAGACCACCGGACCGTCCAGCGGCTGTGACCTTCACGTCAGTAATACGGGAGAGAGGTCAGCCGTCCGGTCAGTCACGCTGTCATATTTGTCTGCGACAAAAATGGCGGAGATCTGATTGGCAATTGCCGGCTTTACCCCGCGGCGCTGTTTTTCCCGCCTCTCCCCGCGGCGATCGCCGCATGAAATGCTCTTCTAACTGGATTTTCACCTGATGCCGCAAAAATGCCAGCCTGTCAGTCTGTCTGTCTGTCTGTCTGTCTGTATGTCTGCCCTCCAGGCCCTAATATTGTCATCACACCGTTGATTACCTCGGAGATTTGGCATTATTTACGTGGTTCAGTGATTGAGGACGTTTTGAACAAGAAGTAATAATGAAAGATACGGATTGTCAAACACGGCACGTCTCAGTTAATATATAGTTTAAGATTGATATTATCTTGGGGTTCGTTCACCAGAAAGTTGAGATATGTCTTAACATTTCTTATGGAAATTAGAGAAAGATAAGAGGAATGTAGGCCTAAGGTAGATTATTCAAAAATAAATAGTGGGGTAGACTCCAGATTAACGGTTGTGCCAACGTAGGCCCGAATTTAAGCCTATATTGCCCAGCGCCTATAGATTTTCACTGATAATAAGTCAGTTGAACATACGTTCAATCATTTGCTTGAAAACAAGGATGTATTTTCAGATTTGGGTATTGTAGGTGTTTTGATTGGTTGCTTGATTGAATGCTGACCTTTCAAACACCAATATCGACGATACTCGTTATTATTACTAGCAAAACAAATAGTAATCATTGAGCGTGAAATGTCTGTTAAATCGGCCATATTCGAGAATATTAGGTGTTAAAAAATATATGAGTAATTTTAACGCAACTTCATGTGGGTGAACATTTTATTTTTGAAAGAAATTAAATGGTTACCCACCGCGCTGAAAGGGTTAACCTATTTTACATTAAAAGTTAAACGTTGAAACAATGTAAAGAACTGGATGGAGGGGTCATGATCACATTCCACATTGTCGTGGGGGGTGTTTTAATAGGGATCCCAGATCGTCTGTCCTCATTTGTTTCCTGTGACGTGTGTTTATTTTAGTCATTTATAAAGATGCGCAATCTAAGCGATCCTGAATATTGCGTGTACACTAAACCCCTCATTTAGTGGATAGCTCTCAGATGCAGATTAAGATAATTGCTATTTGAGTTTTAGCTTGTAAATTCATCGGGATAATAATTGCTTTAACGCCCAACGGGGACAGTGAATTTTTAATCGCGATATTCAGCAAATGGCAAAACCACACCAAACCGCGCGTTGTGATATTGCATTTAAATAGCGTTTGTCATCGGATATATGAAAAAAAGCGGAAAATAATGTCAGCGGTACTGATATATCACACTCTTAGAAAAAATATTCTTGATATTTGCTGAAAAGAATTATTGAGGTATAGAATAGATATGAATCATTTCATGACGATTTATTGGTAGCTCGACGACTGCGCGTCTGGTAAAGGATGTGGTATCTTCTTGGCAATGCGATCTCGTGTATCTGCACGGGCCAGTTGTGACGTCCTCATGTAGCATATTCCATGATTCACGCCGTTCAAATGCCTGGGTGTGTGTTGCTGCCTGTGTAACGACCATTGAACTCATTTGCGAATAATATGACCAAGAAAATACAGTAATTACGTGTCATATATGCCTGATCGTATATTGGCTTCATGCTCACGTCTGCCAAAAAAACTTAGAATGCAGTACACGATCGACGTGAAAAGCTCAGTCCCACCCATCCGTGAGACGCGCGAATGATAATTATGCGCATGTATTAGCAGCGTTGCGTACGCATCGCGAGGCGTCGGTGCGACGCTGGCCCGGCGTCGGTAGACGCCGGGCCAGCGTCGTACCGACGTCTTCAGGTTTCCGTGCGCGTGATAACAGGGGATTTGTGGCGGGATCTTGAGGATTTGGAGGCGCGCCTCTGAGTTATGAGATCGCGCTGATCAGTATGGAAGCGGTGAAGGGACCGACCAGATAATAATTCAGGCCGGGGACAGTCAATTGACAATTCCAATTAGGCTTTATTGCCGGCACCGTTTCTGCGGACATGGAATTGGTGACAACGCAAGCAAGTATGAAAAGAGGAAACGAGAGATCAAAGCGGGGGTTTGCGTGCGACGAGCGCGTTCCCTTTAATTAGCTTAGTATTTCATGACGGGATCAAGTAAAACACCGCTCCTGATGTCCGAGAGCTCGGCTACGGACTTACAGGAGGATGCCCCCCTCCCCCCACCTACACACACTAAAAAAATGGAGTCGTAAAATATACGCACCACTATTTATGCTGATTTTATTGGATCTCACGGTATTTTAACATGTCAGCACGCTCGCTCACGCATAGCATCGCGCAATAACTATGATCACTTTTTGTTATTTCTCAATTGATAATATCATTCATGTCAACCGCTGATGTGTATTTCCTTACAGATTAACCCTTTACCAGCTAGGTATCTTGTTAAAAATTTCACCCACTTTCACCCATGGCTTCAAGTGCGTTAAAATTATACCTATTTGTTTAATAACATTTTGTTAAACACTCACAAATCTTTTAATCACTAATTTCATTCCCATAATAATTGTGATGTGACCTGCTAATAAAATATATTAGAAACGGTTGTAGCCTACGCTTAAGAGGTTAACCATCTATCGACCCGGGAAGGTCATCATGTTCTCATTAAATGTGAGCTCTGCGTCGCAATGAACAAAAGGCATGAAAATTTCATCTAGTAGTCAAGTGTAGCGTATCGAATTGAAGCTCTATAGTCCGTATTTTAATTGCTGGTGACAGGTACTGGGTTCGAATCCCGACTGGGTCGGATGCTTAGCATCGAAGTTGTGCATCAACAGTGTACCAAACTGTTCAAAGGCATGGAGTGTATACTTCTGTCTATGACACTGTGCACCCTGAATGTATTTGATCAGAGTAGAGCCCCGACTGCGGTCTTCCTGTCGCGATATTGCCATGATTGTTCAGCAAGCGACGTAAAGCAATATTTACTCACTCTTTTCACCTGATTGACCGCCAATTTTCACCAACTTGAAGTTGTGTCTCGCTACCGCGACCCACAACTTCAAGTTGGTGAAAATGACTCATGTCTACCCCTTGTGCCTAGTCTCTATCATTATAGGGGATGCCTACACAGTATATATAATGCATGTTAACCCTTAGCACACTGTTGTCGACTACAGTTGACTATTGTATTGTTTTCTCATGTTTTAATTGTTTTGTATAACGAGGTTTTAAAAATTAAATATGTCTCGAATCTGTGATAATCATATACATTTCAACCTAGATTTTGCAAATTAAACTAATTTTTAGCATCATTTTGCATCTCTGAATAATTACCTAATTTCATTTGGGAGTTTTAGAACGAGAATTTTTATGGAACTGTTTGAGTAATAACAATATATATATTTTATTTGCCACCCACTTCACATCATCTTCATCCACTGATAGTTGAGAATTGCGACATCTTTTCGCGTCTTGTAGTGGATGAAGATGACCGTGGCAAATTCAGGCTTGGAATTATGAAGAAAGCAAGAAGGGTGTGATACTTGTCCTGTTAAAGTTGTATCGTTTCATTGGCATTTGAGGGTGGTATCTAACAAATACCACCTTCTATTACTAAGTGGGTACACTCATTAATTAAAACGTAATTAAAAGTATTTGCATAATGAAGCAACATCACATAATGTTTTATTTTGCAAATGTTATTAGACTTACTTAATTAACTCATTATTACGTTATTTATGATTTCAAAAATATTGTGATAATGTTTTTAGTTTTTGTCCCTTTAATCAGCATATCAAATGACTTTCTTGAGAGTAACATTGATGTTTAATCAGCGATTCCAAATGCAAAGCAGCAAATATAATTAATTTGCGCCCACTTGAAGCTGCTGTGGGTAGAAAAGGCAAGCAGAAGTAACTTCTTACTTTAAAAGTACGCAGTTACTTTTGTTTGTCTTGTATGACAGAATCGTTCTTGAAAAACACCACTTACATATTTTTGTATAATCCACGGAGACAACGTTTTTTTCAATTTAAAATCATCATAAATGTCTTAGTTAGCGCTTTCTGCTACTTTGAATGCCCATGTTATGAGTCCACGGCCATTAGAAATAAGTTTTACTCTTTCAGTGCGGGGATCGACTTTAGACATCAGAATCGTACGTATATAGACGTCAGATTCTGACGTCTAAAGTCGATACCCGCGCTGTACGTGTTAAAGTCATTCATTTGCCACATCAACACAAGCGGATGGGGACGTCACCTGCACCTGACCTGCAGCCAATACCTCAAAGAGATGGGACATAGGGGTGGTGACAAATGCCCCGCTCTAAGGGGGATTACGCTCAAGGCGATTTGGCAAGTAGATTTAAGAGGGGGGACATTGTGATCTTTTCATTCCCGGTCGGCTTGCTAAATACCGACCGTGTAAATAAAAATCCATCAGCAAACCCTCGTCGTCATTGTTGGCTCACATTATGTGGATCATAAGCTTGTTTTTGGAAACAATCCTGTTTTTATATCGGGATCCAATGCGCTCAGCAAACTTTGAATCTTCTCCTGTTGTTGATTAAACTGGTTGAATCAACGTGTACGACATTGCTCCCAACTGAAACCAAAATAGGGTTGGGATCAGGTATTTGCTTCATCCCTTCAAACGCTAGATTATCTTATTTAAATTTTCACCAACTTGAAGTTGTGTCTCGCTACCGTGACCCACAACTTCAAGTGGGTGAAAATTACTCATATTTGTTTAATATGGGACCCAAACATTTGTCAAACTTGATGTCTAAACACTCATTTCATTCCCAATATGAGAGATTTTATCGAATCATAAAACAGATTTAATAATAATAAAAAAATATATGCCTATAGTTGCGCTGATCGGTGTAAAGTCAATGTTATTAAACAAAGTGCTCTGACGGGCTATTCATTCAGGTGTACTTGAGCTACTCACTTAGCTAAAATGATAGTTTGTCATGCATTAGCCAGGTGTGGAAAAACAATGTTTTGCACCTTAAAAGTATACAACGGCGTATAATTTTAATATTCCCAAAAACGATTGCTTTGACTAGTAAGGTGTAAATGATTGATATTCAGTTTAGAGACTTCATGTAGAGACTGCATGTAGATTAAAAAATAGTGGATGTGCTAACTATAAGAAACTGTTTGTAAGTGTAAAACATATTTAAACCGTTCAACATATTATGGGTGATACTAATGCGAAAACCAACTTAATTTTTTAATTGCAAGGAGGCTCGCGTACACTTATGTTTTAGTTCTGCGCAAAGAATTTTTCGGGTATATACCTTTAAAATGTCTAAACCTTGCACATATGATAATATTACAAATATGCTGTTTTGATCCCGACAACACCTGTGATCCAGAGATCATACAGATCATTTTAGAATGGACGGTTCTGGTTCCACGATGGCGACTTATGGTCAAGGTATTGCAGTTATTTGAACTTATCCGTAGATGGCATTAAAAATGCGCATGTATTATTAATAATAAAATATATATGCACAACAGACCAGCTGAATGATACTAAGTGTAAGCAGAATGAGATGTTTTCACAGCGCACCATCTATTGACTTGTCAATCCGAGTGCGAACATAACCATAAAAAGATACCCCATGGATATAGGCGGACAATTTTTAGCATATTGTTGAACCCGGTCGCCTTTATGGACGGCCTGCGAAGCAGCTGGATAAAACAGTACATGTGCCTATCTAAGCCAAGGCGGCAGATTTTTTCTGCTCAAGTAAAACATTCTAAGGACAGCAACAATCACGTCATAATGGCTCTCTTCGACTGGATCCATTTCCCATAATTTGCATTACGTAACAGTTCGCCTGAGGCAGATAGGATGCATCCGTCTAAAGAAAAGGGGGTGGGGATCGAACGCTGGTTCCATGCTGGGCCAACGTCTTCGACGTCGTCCCAGCATGGAACCAGCGTACGTGCCCCTCGCACGACCCCGCGGGCCGCATGTAATCCTAACCTGACATTTTGTCTATCTGTTTCTCTCTGTCACATATTTCATAATGTACCATGTTCACGTGGCTGTAGTTGTGGACCTCTGTTGATTTAGAAGACACTCCCGACTTTGTCAGGTGTATCCACTCAACTCTGAGGCCAGACAGATACCCCGTGATCAGTGCCCTATATGGTGCGGCAAATTATGATCCTCCAACGGATTATTCTTTCTTTCTATGTTTTTCTCGGTTACCGGCGTCCTAGAGCTATATTTAGCTAGAACACCATACTCATAGATGTTATCATGCAGATGAGGAAATTTTTTATGGAATGCTATCATAAACTGAAGCAGCTGATATTACTTTCCTCGGGCGCACAATGTTATTATTATGTTGCAGAAAAAGTGTGTGAATGTTACGGACACATCGTGACGAGTATCATGATTATCACTGTGCTTAGTACACGTGTACTCACAGGTCACATGCGTGTACTGCTGTTTGATTATAGGCTCACATAATCGTGTTTTTATTTTACAAACTGGAAATAAGTAATATCTATGTCCCGTATTCTCGTACAAGTTAGGATATATCGTAGGCTTCTGATTGGTCGAGATGGCCATCTCGACCAATCCGAAGCCTACGATATATCGTACCGTGTACGATAATAGGGGCCTGGGATGTTTGTTCAATGAAAACACACAGAGTGAGCTACTTCTATGCGCCTTTGAAAATGCGTTAAGCCTATATGCCTTTAATTACCATATTTTTTCCTAAATCACATGTAAGACATCACAAAGGTAGTGACAACAATGTTTGTTTACCCGGTATCTCAGCTGAAATCGTGCCCGCGGCGGTACGTCTGCATCTAATTTGTATGTGTGGCCGGGACATTATCAGGAGAGAGATAGCGTTTACATCACGTCACGACGGGACCCGCACGAGAAGTGCTAGTGAATATTTATGGTAGTCTCGGTGCTCCATATTAGCCGTTAAATGCGGCTCGTTAGGGGAGTCCCGACAAGGCTTTCTTTCTGACTGACAAAGGACTTGGTGGTCAGGTGGAAGCACTGTTTGTAGACAACACTTATATCGCAGAAAAACACGAGTTGTCTGCCCAATGTGGGATTAATGTTGACATTTTGACTGTGAAGTTAAACGTGTCAGAACCGTAACTTGTTGTAACTTGTTGTCAGCGGATAATTAGAATGACCATGACTAAATTATCGAGATAATGAACCCATTTTTTAATTCACTTATCAAAACAAATACTCTTGGGAAATGAGGCTTCCGAAAAGAACAGTTTATTTTTTAACATTACACACATGAAAGTAGCTCCACATGTGAAGCCGCCGCTCGCAGAGTTATCGCCCGACACGGGGGCCCTACCTGGGGCTAACATGAAAGTAGCGTGTGTGATATTGTGATATTTCACTCACTTGAAGTTGTGGATCGCGTCAGCGAGACACAACTTCAAGTGAGTGAAAATTATGCATACTTTGAACTAGAGATGTCGATGCATACCCAGAAAGCACGGGGCATTGGCTCAATGCTCGGCTTCGGTTGGCCCATCGTCTATGACACTGGCCCAACATTTAGCCAACGCCTCGTGTTTGCCGGGTAATATGATGGCACACCCGGACACTGATATCTCAGCAAACACAAAACATTTTGCAAACATTTTAAAAAGGTCATAACTATGATTTTTTTTAAATTATTAAAACGACTGGTCAACAGAATATTTCAAAACAATAAATAACAATATGCAAAACAGACATTAGAGAACGTTTTTATAACGTTTTAAGAACATTTATCAAAATGTTTTACATAATATATAAATGTTAAAACGTTTTGTAATTATGTTTTTGCATAATATCTTTAATAGCGTTTTGGAGTATTCTGCTGACCCGACGTTTTAATATAAAAAAAACATTTAGTCTAACATTTTATAAATATCAATAAAATGCTTGTGCGCTTGCTGGGATTTAGTGGCACATATGGAATATCCAGAATTTAGCACTATTATCCTATTTTCTCGTATATCTTTGTCCGGAGTATTTTACAAATGTATTAACTTATGTTCTTTGTATGTGTTCTTTTCCACAGAAGCCTCCCCCCGCTCACATGGGCCGCAGTAAGAGCAGCACCCCTGTCACGGGCCTCCACCCCGGTCTGCTAGCCACCAAACACAGCACCGCCACGGCACCGCCCCCACACAGTCAGTCCCACAGACCCTGGGTTTACGGGGCGGCCCCCACCCACGATCACGAAATTGCCGTGAGTATAATATCTTTGTTTTAATGAAGGTTATTATAATTGCTTATACAAGGTGGCCCCTGTGGGAGCGACACATAGTGTTTTAATAGGGGTCTCCCGACAAACTTGTACTTCATATCAAATTGTATGTTTTCTTTTGTACAATGTCAAATATCCAGCAAACACAAAATATTTGTATAACATTTATAGTATGTTCGGCCAACGTCGAAAACGTTGGACCGATGTTGTATAAATGTTATACAAATGTTTTGTGTTTGCTGGGTAATCAACTTAAGTCTGAATCTGAGTATATAGGCCTACAAGCACTTCACATCTCATTCATTAACCAGTGTTCACCCTTACAATACTGAAATATTTTTTGTGTACAGCATGGAGAACGAAGGAATTTTTATTTTGAAATTTTCATAAATGTCTCAGTTAGCTCATTCCGCTTCATTTGATTACCTATGTTATGGGTCTAGGACTCAATATACGTTTTTAATTCTTTTAGTGCGGGGACCGTCATTAGACGACGTCAGAATCTGATGTCTTTAGACGTCAGATTCTGACCTTTAAAGACGGTCCTCGCGATGAAAGGGTTAAGTATCATCTTTAAATAGTATTATGTTATTTGTAATGATGTTGAGCGCTTTAGTGCTTTGCCATGCCACCCCACGAGAGCCTTCACAAAGGCTCGCTTGGGGTGGCAGAAAACCCCTCCCGAACCTGCAAAAACTTTATGGCTCTCACTCAAGGGCTGGCATGACGAAATAATATGCAACCCCATGAGCACCTATGCGAAGGTTCTCATGGATGGCATGATAAAGTATCTTATCATGCAACTACATGATAACCTTTGCAAAATATAAAGTTTCACAAGGTGATTTTATTGTCTACTTTCACTCAGACTTCCAATCTCAGGCGAGCTCTCCTGAGAGCCGCCTTTTTTGAGTGAACTGAATCTCTACTGCACCAAATCATCGGTGTCCACAGCCATCTCTCCACATTTGACAAACACGTAATGGCTGATGATAGCCTTCGAATTGAAGGAGAGAATAATTCCCCGGGATCCCCGCCAATCTGCTTTTATATCATCCTGTCTAAATTCGATCCCGACACGCAAATTCAAGGTCTCCGTGTCAGTCAGTGACCGGACTGTGTCAACCTGGACCCGGTCTAACAGGATCACCACACTCATTCCAGATGCTGATCCAGCCGGGATCTGTCCTTCCAGCTCAGAAGGCGTGTCCGGGAGACGGCCAAAAGGCAAATCTTGTAAATTCGCAAAGTGTAATAGGGTTATTTTGACATGCGCTAAATGAGCTTCTCAGTATTGGCCAAGGATCGGCGAAATGATCTGATGTGCTGCTATGCCAACAAATACGAGACGTTGAGCCAATGATGGTTTAAGGTTGGCCAGCGTCTCCGACGCTAGGCCAACCTTAAGCCATCATTGGTTCAACGTCTCGTGTTTTCTGGGATGCCCTGCAATGCAACGGATTGAGCAGATTGCAAAGCACAACATTATTAATTACTGTATCTGAAGTATACTTGATAAAATCTCGTTAGTTAGAGTTGAAAATAAACTTAATTTTGTTGTTAGATACATAATAATATTATTATAACTCGGGTGAGCTGAACAAGCATCATCATGTACTAATTTCGTTAGTTGCAACAATAACTTTACAATTTTATATATTATGCCTATCTATAAAACGTTATTGGTTGTAATTTAAAAAAGACAATAAATAATTCAGTTAAGTTTTGCCTTGATATTACCATCACGAATATTCGACTAGAAAGAATAAAGTTAACCAAATGCTTTGTGACTTAATTATGGTATTACAAGCTAAAGTTTATCAGAGTCGGATGTCAGCACACTCGTGTTTTGTTGCTCTGTGATATCGCATACAATGGCCGGTAATTCACCGTACGCACTATCCATTAAAGATTCCGTGGCAACCTGGAATAAATGGCTGAAAAAGACAATGCTTTTCTACGGTCGGTAGTCATTAATTTTAGTCTTTTTATAACGTTTTACCGTTCTTTATTGTTTTCAAAAAATCCTCTAATTGGCAGAATTATATCCCCCGATGTGGTTTTCTCTACTTTAACCCAATCGCAGTAACATTTTATCTTCTCTATACACGAAGCGAAAACTTAATTATTGACTTTATAGGCAGAAGGGAGGAGGGAGTAACAGTCAAGTGACAATATCGCGCTGCTGATCCAACGTCGGCCCAATGCACAGCAAACTGCATGGTTCTTTGAGACAGCATTGGCATCATAATTCGTGTTGTTTATCTGTGAAGTTGGTCCAACATGGAATCAACGCAGGGCCAACTTATCACGTTCGATGGGACGAGACTCCAGAAATAAAAGTAAGAGACATTGAACCTACCCAGCAAGAGTCCTGGTGCAGTGGCTAAAGCTGCCTGTATAGAAAGTCGGTGGTCGTGGGTTCGAATCGCACTCCGGCCTTCAAGTTTTAAATAAACAAAATGTTTCTTCCCCGCTCACTCGTAATGATTTAATATTGTGGGGAGCCACCGTGACCCAGAGGTAGCGTGCTCAGTCTCAGACCGCCGGGGCTCGAATTTCGAATTTTATGTCGGGTGGAAGTGTCATCTCATTTATCTCACCACCTCAGGATGTTTTCCTGGCCCAGTTTAGCCTATAGGTACACAAAGGTGACACAGAACGTCAAACCGATGTTGTTCTTAAGTTGGGTCAGCGTCGTAGACGGTGGACCAGCATTAGAGCAACATCGATTTAACGTACGTTTAGTGTTAACTGTGTACTATATGGATTTATTTATCTTCAAATGTGAATCGCCATTTCAAGATGAAAGAATACATCCTGGTTTTCTCACCTGCAAAAAATATAACATCTAATTTTAACCCTATAAGCGCCGCAATATAAGCCTGACAGTCAGTAAGAGCCAGAAAACCTCCGCCGCGCGATCCGGGTCGTAATCTGGCGTAATCCGGATCGCAATCCGGATGCTGGATCCGGATCGTAATATACCCAAGATTTAATGGGTTGTTTCTTGGCCAAAGACGCATCTCTGGTAAAAGTGTCATGCAAATCCGTTCATTACATTTTTAATTAATCTTGCGAACGGACAGACAAATCAACACGACGAAAAACATAACCATCTTTTGCGGAGGTAATTACAATTTGTACCAACTTAAAGTTGTGATTAGCACTTACGAGAACGTCCTTACTTTTTTCTGTCCCGATATTCTCACAGAAAATGACGTAAAGCAAGATTATATATGGTACATAATATGACAATTGGTCTTTAACATGTTTAACCCTTTACCTGCAGTGTTATCTTTTTTAAACTGTCATCCATTTGAAGTTATGGGCCGCAGTACTTCAAGTGAGTGAAAATTATTCATATTTATTTAATTTGACACCAAAATTTGCAAGTCCTGATGTTTAAAGATACATTTAATTTTCAATAACAGTAGTTTGATCATCTAATTAAACGAAACAAAACGACTATAGTAATTAAAGTGTTAATGATTAACCCTTTTGGCTCGGGAAAAGATTTTGACATCCAAAGACGGTCCCCGCATGGAAAGATTTTTTTTTATAATGTCCGTATACCCTTAATATAGGTATTCAAATGAAGCGGCGGAAAGAACTGGGTAAGACATTTATCATGACTTCAAATTGAAAATAATCCTAATTTGGTCTTAATGGTTTATACAAAAAAGTCTCAGCGATGTAAGGGTTAACCCTTACAGCGCGGGGATTGACTTTAGACGTCAGAATCTGACGTCTGTAGACGTCAGATTCTGACGACTAAAGTAGATCCCCGCACTGTAAGAGTAAAAATATTTATAATGGCCGTAGACCCATAACATAGTGTTCCAATGAATCAGAAAAAGCCAACTAGGACGTTTATGATGATTTCAAATTGAAAAAACCCTTTGGTCTCCATGGTTTACACCAGAAATAATCAGCGCTTTAAGGGTTAAACACAACTGCACATCCATGTAGATGCAAATGAATATATTATGACGGAGTAATGTACTCTCTGAGTAAGTAGGCCTACACCAACCCCGTACCACCTGCTTCACTCAAGACGAGATTCAATATGTCCATGTCCCTTTCTCGATAGAAAGGAAATTGCGCGGCACAGTGCAGTCCCTGGTGAGATCTTGTGTTAAATCCCCTCGCTCTGTGCATGGATCAGTTAGTTGATTGGCATGCTATGGCGGCCTCACGGCAGAGGAGGAAAAAACACAATTATAACATCATGTCATTTCCCTTGGCAGTGGCCACTCTCAGTCGTGTGGGTTCCACTCATCCCATACTGGAGGGAGGTGGTTGGGGTGGTTCAAGCTATTTATCACTTTTTTTTATATATTTGTTGTAATACAGGTGGCATCACTCGTATCAACTGTAATAGTGTAAACAATGAAGGTATGAAAGCGATAGCACACATTTTCATCAGAACTTTAAATAGACTATTCATCCATAAACGCCCGAGTTTATTATATTTCTACCACAATAATATGTTGAAATAAACACACTTTGATGTCATTAGTACACTGTTTGACATTAAGCAGCGTTTTACTGACCTTAATTGACAGATAGATTTGGACAATTATTTTGTCCGTGTGTGATATCGCTTTCATACCTTCATTGTACACGCAATCACAGTTCATGCGTGTTGCATCACTTCTGGCTATAGCATCACATTGCGATTATTGCGAGTTGACAGCGTCAGTTTAATAGGCCAGAACGGAAATATGTTGGGTCTCAAAATTAACCAGATTTAATTATTGCTACACACCTGAAGTTCTGATAATGCAAAGATGTCCATAATAAAGAACATTTCCCGCTATATCGCCACAATGTGCAGAATGCGCTGAGAAATAAAATATATGGGGTTTTAGGTCACCATTGTGCACATGCAAGCTAAACTGGACCAGGAAAACCTCCTGAGGATGGAGAAATGAATGAGATGCCACTGCCTTCCAGACACAGGGTCGAAATTCGAACCATGGCGGTCTGAGCCCGAGCACGCTACCTCTCGGTCATATAGGCTCTCCACAATATTGAATCTTTACGAGTGAGCGAGAATACAATTTTGTTTTTGCGAAATTTGAAGACCAGAGTGAGGTTCAAACCCGCGATCTCCGACTTTCCAAGCAGGCAGCTTTAACCAATGTACCAGGCCCCTCGCCCAATGCGCCGTGAAGCAATATTCACGCACTCATCCGCCAGCGAAAAGTTTCATCCGTTGTCCCAACGCTCCAACCAACTTCGTGTGACACTAGGATATTGTGTTGATTACATGGGATCCGTTGCTTGCTCACAGTACCCACGGCCTTACAGATGTCGTTGCCGCACCCCTGCGGCCGGCACCCAGGGGACGGGCCCGCGCCCGCGACCAGCAGACTGCGGCCGCCGCAGAACGACTCAGGGGTTTGCACGCCGCATGAATAATAATCACGGCCGCCGGTCATATCATAAGTCACCTGCCACGGCAGACCCACAAAACGTGTCAGGGGTACAGCCTGCGAGACTGCGAACACGAGGTGTATGTACCATCAACACGAGACGTTGAACCATTGTTGGGTTGATGTTGGCCCGACGTCCAGAGAAAACTATTGGAACTGCTAACTTTTTATGTTTTTATGAGTGCTCTACTTGTATTTATATCTATTTTATTGACGGTTTTGGCGCGGGAAACATATATTTTATATAATATGATACAACTTATCTATTACACTTTAACTTTAATTCAAGAGTATATATTTTGTTCTCCTGGATGGTAAACTAAGTAAGGGTTCTGGTCACCTGTATTTTACATCCCAATGTACAATGTTATTTACACTTTGCATATTTGTACAATTACAGTATTATATATATTTGTGTATATAAAGCCTAATAAATAAATACATACGTAACTGTTCACTTTTCAAGCAAGCAGTTATACTGCTGTTTGTCTTTCGTGAGTCCCTTATTGGTTGATGCGTATGCGGAAACACGAGACGCTTGCCCAACGTTGGTTTACTGTTGGGCTATTGTCGTAGGCGGTGTGTCAACATTAAAACAACGTTGTACCAACATCTCATGTTTGTCGGGTAGAGCTTTGCATCTAGTTTGATAGTGCCTGCTCGCAAAATATAATATTTATTTCACAATTACGCCCTGATCCCCTGTTCTATTTAGATCCCCCTCTGCGTTTGAAGTTTAGATTACTTCTCTGTTCCAATTCTCTTCGACAAACACCCTATATTTACCAAGCATTGGAACAAGATCGCGCCAGCGCTGGGCGTATTGCTTTGTTTTTTCTGTCGATGTGAGTGCACTCCACGTTGGCGTGAACAATGTAATTAACGTACATGTGTGACGAGAAGCCGACCTGCCACTCTGACTGGCCTGCGATGACGAATCAAGCACTTTGTTGTGGATGGGAAGACTGAGATGAAAGGAGGACTGCTATTGGTTGTCTCTTGTCCCTGTCTGTTTTCTGCTGAACTGGCATTAGTGGGCCTTTAATTAATTTCGCAGCCCCAGCCCGACACGTCACGTATACTTCAGAGGGAGGTTCTATTTCAACCCTTCAGGGGTCAAACATTTGTATATAAACCATGGAGACTAAAGGGTTTTTTTCAAATTGAAGTCATCATAAATGTATTAGTTAGCTCTTTCTGCTTCATTTAAATACCTATGGTATGGGTCTACTGCCATTAGAAATATTGTAATTCTTTCAGTGCGGGGATCGACTTTAGACGTCAGAATCTGACGTCTATCGACGTCAGATTCTCACGTCTAAAATCGAACCCCGGGCTGAAAGAGTTAAATAATCATTTTTATTCATTACGTGCTACATGCACACAAGGAATCAGTCAAGTTATCTTTGTGTAATGCAGAAGCAATAATGATGAATTTAGCTAAATTTAGGAACATTATGCTGGTACATTACAAAATGGCCAACGTAGTCTTTTTAAAACACAATTTTACGAATAGTTTCCAGTGTGTATTGGTTTTGTCATCAGCCAATTGCCATGACTACAGCGAAAAGTCACATATTAAATATTTATTTGAAAGGAAAATATCTAATGTTTAGTAATCAGACAGAGACGCACCACTGATGATAACAGGCAGTTGCTGAGGCGACTGTCCGCATCAATTGACCCATATAGTGATTGGCCTGACACTGATGAAACATTTCTCACTTTAAGTGACCCGCCCAAAGCCAATACCGCTCATTTAGGTGTTGATTCAAGGTCTGGGGTGCATGGGGATGGCACATGTGGATCGCTCGCTTAACCCTTTGATGGCCGGACCCGATTATATTGGGCTTCCCATATTTGTATCAGCACATTAATAAGACATACCACCTTTTAAGCATGTTCAAGATAAAACGTGACATCAATCAGCAAGATTTATAAATAGTTGACCTCCATTTTGGTCAAATCTGAATAATTTTCCCTTACTTGAAGTTGTGGATCGCGTCAGCGAGACACAACTTCAAGTGAGTGAAAAATTCAATTGATTAAAGGGTAATGGTGCATGGGCCAACGTCGTAGAGCTTATCCAAAATTAAGCCAACGCTTGTCCAACCATGGCGTGCATGTACTTTCAAACCCCTTGTGTACCAAACGTCGCGACTGACAAGCATACTATATTTCCAAATGGTTAGAAAGAGAAGCTGTGTATGCCAACCACAGCGCAATTTATTAAAAATAATTTAAACCTCCTCTTATTGTTT
Organism: Flabesymbios commensalis; assembly: GCA_964017125.1. Classification (NCBI taxonomy): domain Eukaryota; kingdom Metazoa; phylum Annelida; class Polychaeta; order Terebellida; family Flabelligeridae; genus Flabesymbios; species Flabesymbios commensalis. The sequence goes on along the minus strand of OZ024913.1, from coordinate 21,720,826 downwards.
ATTTAACCGCCCACGCATTCCACCAAATTTCCTTGACCCCTGATTTCGTAAACCCAAAACATTAGCCAATGCTGCCTCAACGTTGGTCCACCGTCTGCGACGCTGGTCCGACATTGAGCCACTAATGGATCAATATTTAATGTTTACTGGGGATGTGTGCCAGCGACGCGGAGTAGCCTACACAAGCTTCAGCATTACATAATACCCCATTACATAAGACGCTCACCAAATGCTGGATCAATGTTGGACCACCGTCGTAGACGTTGGCCCAACATTGATCCAGCACTGGGTTGATCTCTTGTGTTTGTTAGGCAATATTTGGAAATATTTATCAGCTGCTAGAAAAGCAAACGTTTGTTTCCAATTGAAACCTGTATGTTGGAGATGGAAGTAGGCCTATTTCGGAAAGTCCTTCGCCTGCCTGGATCATAATCATGGTAATGAGAAGCTGTGTTGGTTAGTATTGTCCAGTCTCCCGCTGACCAGCCATTTTCGACATCTGGTCATCCACTGAGGCCTTTTCTCCATCCATTACTCGGTATTACCAGCGTCTGGTTTAACCTTTGCCACGCTGGAACGTTCTGTATAAACCTAGAAAGCAAAGGTTTTTTTTCAAATTGAAGTCATCATAAAAGTCTTAGTCAGCTCTCCCCGCTTCATTTGAATACATATGTTAAGGATCTACGGTCATTATCAAAAGTTTACTGTTTCAGTGCGGAAACCGTCTTTAGACGTCAGAATCTGACGTTTACAGACGTCAGATTCAGACGTCTAAAGACAGTCCCCGCGTTGAAAGGGTTAATTAACCACAATCTGCTGATTTGGTAGTCTCTTGTGTACATATCGTCTTCTCAGTCGCTGTTTTCTGCAGTGGGTGGTAGTCGGCGAATAAGAATCAAATCATTTCCAGTTCTGTATTGTTGACTTCGGGGACGTATATCACCAAATGATCGCATCTGCCACTTTAGCACAAAGTTGTAATGATCTTTGTCGTTTCTTGATAGGTCTTACTGTAGGGTTCTGTTCTACCTCTCTTATCTTACACACGATACATTGCTATTTAATAAAATAGTGTACACATATAAAATAGTGTACAATTTATATAATTTTTCTTGTTATTATAAATTTAATGTTTACATAGTAATCAAAAAGAGGTGAGTTGGGCTGATTGCGCTTCCCATTTTAGCTGGTCGAAATTTAGATGCATGGTCAACCCAAGACATGAAAATACACAAGTAATAGTACGGGAATATTGTCAAATTATCTTTATTTTGGCATTATCAACTTTGCTTCCAGCGGCAGTTATTCTCTCTCAATCAATGACACACACATTCCATAACTCATGCGCGTTGCTTTTAATTTCAACAACACATGACGACTGATTAACACAATATCGCTGCTACTACAACAACTGATATTTGGGTGCAGTTAACTACTTGAGTACATGTAGTTCTCGGTAAATTACTACTATATCGCGAATGTGATAAGTATTATTATCAAAGCTTTCCTAGATGATCCTGAATAATATTTTGTTATTCTGGTGACAGGAAGCCCGCGGGTCGCACAACACTAAATTCATGTCGTCCACCCGGCACTGCAGTACACCCCTGAGCCGCACAATCACTCATCGAGTCCTGCTGGACTCCATGAAATCACAGGATTATGAGGGACATCCAACTGCCCCACTGACCAGTGGTCAACGCTGGTTCAATACTGTGCCAACGTCGCAGACGTTGGCACATCATTGAACCAGCGTTGGGGAATGCCTCGCTTGACTGCGATGCCGTCTCAAAGTAGTGTTTTGCTTCGCTTTACGCCATTAATTATTTCACAGCAGACTGGGCGCTAAGGACTGCAGCTGGACTGTCAGACTGTCCTGTTAGGACAAGGAGGTTATAGACCATTGTAACCTCCCTGGTTAGGAGAATACTACACTGGGTCAGTTAGATACAGAGACAGTGTATCGATGTGGTGGATTAGCAATTCTGGTCATGAGAGGCTCATAACTGAAGTGCAGCTCGACAATCCAAGACATTACTGCATAATAGACATTGAAATAATAATTATCACAGTCAGGTTATATTGGTCATTATGTAAAATGGTAATTTATGCAAAAACATCGGTTTGAAGCCGGACAATATAAAGAAAACAAAATTAGTAAACATACTGACATCAGAACCATGTTGGCATATTTTTGCAACAGCTTCAGTTCAACTTTACCAAACTATTTTCAAAATCACCGCCAGCATTATAATCTGGAGATTGTATAATGTCACTGGAATACGCTGACAGACGGTGTAAAATCAGGTCTGCGAGCCAAAGTGCTCCATAATAAATGAAATGAAAATGAAATGAATCGGGCTTTAGGCCACCTTTGTGCACATATATGCTAAACTGGGCCAGGAGAACCTCCTGAGGATGGTGAGATGATTGAGATGACACTGTCCTCCAGACACAGGATTCGAAATTCGAGCCCTGGCGGTCTGAGGCCGAGCACGCTACCTCTCGGTCACGGAGGCTCCCCACAATACTAACTTTCACACGTGGATGGGGAAGAAACAATTTTGTTTCTTTCAAACCGCCGAGACCGGGAACCGAACCCCGGACTCTGGCGTGAAAGGCAGCGGTGCTAACCACTACCCTAGGGCCCCCGCCCTGCTCCATAATACACAGTCAGAGATAAAGTGACATAAGCACCATTGGGTGGTAAGAGCCCCCAATCTAACAATCTAACACGTCTCAATGCCGGTTTAATGTCGGGTTAGCGTTGCAGACGGTGGCAGAACAATGAACAGATATTGAGGCAACGTCCCGCTGGGACGCAGTTGTAGCTTAGTTTCTGTGAGTCGAATTTAAGAGAACAGTCAAAGTTATTACTATGACTGATATTACCTTCGATCAGAGTTGTGTCTGGATCATGTGCACATCAACATTACCCCTCTAACCGATTATAAATGGTAAAGATAAAACGTGACATCAACCAGCAAGATTTCAAAATGGTTGATCTTTATTCATTGTGTGAAATCTGAATTATTTTCACTCACTTTAAGTTGTGAATCGCGTTAGTGAAAATTCGCGTTAGTGAAAATTCTAGTTAAATAACACAGATATCCTTTCTCAGCAAACACAACAGTAATGAGTAATGTCGATCCACTGTTGGAATGATCTCTTGTTAAGAAGTTCTTGGACACTACGGATTATGGAAAGTTATGTATTGTCAGAAGTTGTCAGAAGAATGTGCCTTATTATATGCAAATTACTTATTAAATATACACAAACTATTGCACAGGGCTCCCAAATTAGCCTCCATGGACATTACAGAGTCATTGAAATGACATTATCTAACTGTTAGTACAGGCTTACAAACATAAAAATACAACGAGAACAGCTGAAATAATGCTTTATTATATTGTTCATGTATGTGCCATATTTATCCACTGTGTGTTTAACCCTTTCAGCGTGGGACCGTCATTATACATCTATATACGTCAGATGCTTACGTCAAAAGTCAATCTCGGCACTGAAAGGGAAAGTAATAAAATATTTATAATGTGCGGACTTACATGTAGACCGATAACATAGGCATTTAAATGAAGCAGAAAGAGCTAACTAAGACATTAATGGTGATTTCGAAATGAAAAAAGTCTTTACATGGTTTATACAAATTATTTCAGCATTGTCAGGGTTGAGGCACCAACTGTAATTAATCATATGATATTATAATCTGATAATATAGACATCATACTGACTGATATCAAGAATATATAACGTATTTTGTGGCATGGATGACCTACATCATGTACATCATGTCTGATGTTGTATCTGGCAGAAGAGTCGGTGTCATTAATCTCATATGACATACTATGGACTACCCTAAGATTAAACTGAAGCAGACTGATTTCGTTTCCCACCATACTTTGCTTTATGCCATTGATTTTGATCTATGGTACTTTGGACAGACAAATAATATTATTAATTGTTATGTTTTATTTATTATGTCGTCATTTCAACATCTGGAAATGTCTTGCACAGGGACTGCATTTTATTTCTAGCTGACGAGAAAAAGACACCGTTCTTCTGCTTCTGTTTATTGCAATTCACACAAACGCTACACGTTGGTGTAATGCTAGCTTAGAGCTGGCCGCCGTCAACGACCTCTGTCCGGCATTAGAACAACACCTCTCTTCTGGTGGGATGTGTCCCCATCGTAAATACAAGGTAGACCACTTTACTTGACAGCCAACTCCAATGCCGATTTAATATTGGCCCAGCGTCTACGACGCTGGGCTCGTATCACCCCGGCATTGGGTCACCGCTGCGTTGGCAGCATCAATTTTTGCCGCCTTCCTCTGTCATATATCTGCCAGAGTATCACTTCTTTACCGCACAGGCTACTTGGGTATAGGATACCTCGTAAAGATGCTTTACGTCCCCCTTAAGTGCTTTACTCCGCCAATCTCCAGCCTGGCCGTGACCATTAGCTAAGCCAAGAGGCTTGTTTGGTCTTGACGTAGGTGGACATCATCGGCTCTCTCGTAAACCGTTGAAATTCAAATTAACAGGGGGATTATTGAATCGGGCCCGGTGGCCGTCAGAAGTAAATCATCTCTTGTTGTCCTCGCCTCCCCCTCCTCCCTCCTTATGTCTTGCCGGATGTCATCTAGTCATCTTGCCTCTGTTAATCATCTAATTAATACACTGCGGCGCTCCAAGAGCGAGAGAAAGAGAGAAATCTCCCAGGAGAACCGTGTTGACGCAACACGATTGAAGAGTTGCCACCGTCAAACTTGTTGTTCAATTTTTAATGAGGTGCCGCATGTCTTGGATGAAGGCGTGATACTGGCTAATGTCACAGGGTGGACTGCTTTCAAAGGAGAGCAAAGAAATGTCACTCTCAAGCTCGGATTGACCGCTTAGGATGAAACGCCGGGGATGTAGACGACGTTATATCATTGTCCAGCGATGCATCAATGCTTGGCCAACGTCTGCGACGTTGGCCCAGCATTGAAGCGGCTTTGAGCGATTGCAGACGCTGGCACCACTGCAGGACTCTGCGGAAGACAAAGGCAGCAGATTGCGTTGCCTGCAGTGCGGCCGATGGACGCTGGTCAGTGCACGCCGGACATCACCCCAAACCATCACCTCCAGGCTGGTCAACAGAAAACCAGCGCTCATCCCGCTGACCATCTGGACAACCATCGATCTGGTTATTGACCCTTTAAATACCGGTGCGTATCGGTGCTGTCTAAGCAACCATAGGAATAACAAATAATTCAATTTGTGAGATTTCTATTTTTTATCAATATAAATATTTTTCTTTCATTTCAAGCTGGAAATTGCGTTAGCAATTCTAGCTTTAAATGAATAAAAAATGGAAACAAACAAATTCAGTAGCACAAGGGTTAAGTTATATAGTTTTATCTTGTGTCCACCAACGTTCGCAGACTAAGTGACTGGCACCCTACAACCACTACTGTGTCATTCAAGAGTATCAGATCCATACAAATAAAACGGTTCATTTTAATTACACACATACACGTGATATCGTGGATTTGAAGAGATGTGAACAATGGGAAATTAAATTGGACGCGTGGTGTTGATTATAGTTTCACTATGGAGATGCTGGCCAGAAATACTGGGACGTAATGCATTTTAAAATGATTATTTCTGGGAAAGTAATTAAATAAAATAATTATCTTCTGGAAATCAAGTAGAACACATTCGTGTGGTTAATAGAATAAAGTGTACACGTACCGCTGATTCACCACATTTCATTTATCTGACCCAGATTTACCCAGTTTTACCCATCTTCTATGCACCAAGATTAGGCTTCTCGAGGTCGCAGTCTAGCCTTACTGTAGGGAAAATGGAATTACCGAACGTTGAGAGTGAATTAATGGATCATCAATAATTATTAAGATTAAAACCTGCTTTGTTTTACTGTAGTAGTGATTTAGCTAATTTTTATCGACCTAAAGTTCTAGGTTCCAGTTCAAGAGATGCATCTTCAAGTTGGTGAAAATTAAAATCATCTTCTCGGCGCTTAAATGATATAGCAATATATTATACACTTTCCCAAACGTGTCGACATCACCCCTTTTTACGGCGATGCTGTCAGTATATTTTTCGGACCAAGTCTAGTATTTTACCCCCGATCAATCGAAGAGTGGTTCAGCCTTAAACATTACGAGATTGTTCAATCACCGCGTCATTCAGTTGTTATTTAAATCAGGGGGTAAATACCATACTCTTGTCCATGTTTCTTACCCATCATAAAACTGCTATAACTGTGGGTCCATGCGATTTTTCACGATTTTTTTATCACTTGTACATCGTTGTTTCAGTTTTCACTCGCACCCAGTGGCTCTCAGGCGCTCGCCTGAGAGTCACTGGGTGCGGGCGAAAGTAATTTATTTTGCCACATCTGTTAGCGCTACCGATGTCATCGTCGTGGCCGCCGCGTAAATCACTACACGTCTAACAATGATTAACCTTTTAAACCCTTGCGATGCATCAAAGCATGATTTCGCATCTGAGAGGAAAGACCCAGGGGTTTCAGAACGGAAATTTTAGTGAAACTGCTTTAATAATAGCAATATATTTTGTTAAATTCCCACCCCCACTTCGGTCAATTACATCCTTTACAAGTCAAGAATTGCTACAGAACTTCGCGGCTTGTAGTGGGTGAAGATGACAATGGTAAACTCAGGTCTCAATGGGTTAACAGTCATCATCGATCACTGTCGATCATGATAATCGCTGCGATAATGATCTTAATTAGAATCATCATTGCCACTGTCTCAGCCAAGCACCCTTTGCGAGGAGGGTATTTCCAATAACTAAACGTCGCTGTGTAAAAAAGATCAATACGTCTACATAAATGCAACTAGGAGTGTTCTTTTCATTTGACGCAACAATACCACATGTATGGCTACCAATGCAAAAATGCTTAGTTTTATTACTGACAAAATTAGTAATTTATTGAGAGGAGTATCTATTAAAATGAGAATAAAACATGCGTTGGTTAACATAAATTTGTTCAATATTCAATGGTTTATGTTTTATATTTCAATGTTTTAGATAAATACGAAGAGCAAAATCATTAAATTAAGTACATGCAGGACATGATTTGTTTCGGAAAGACTTTTCCATAAGCGCTTACAGCTGGAAATGGCAATTTAATTTCAACATTATGCGAGAGAAAAATAATTTTTAAAGCGTATCGATCGAAATGATATAATGGGAAACACTATCTATTTTGAGCATGCATCAACCTCGAGGAGGCGGAGCTAGAAAAACGAATGACGTTAGAAAACATAACAGGACGCGCTGTGCGTTGATCCAGCGATTTGTAAAATGATTAACTAGTCTGCGCGAGAAAAAAACGTGCTATGATTCTATTGCAAGCAGGGGTAACTGCCAATATAAACATCTACACAGTTACCACGGTTTGTCTTTACACTGCAGTGTGTATGAACTGAATATTTACAGCCTGCACGACGGGCTTCGATGGCTCGAAACTGGGTTCGAATCCCGGTCGGGTCGGATGTTTGTCATCAAGGTTGTGCATGCATATACAGTGTTCCAAGCTGTTCAAAGGCATGTAGTGTGCATTGTTGTCTATGGTACTGTGCACTACAAAGAATCCTTGAAGTCATTCGATAAGTCTAGTAGAGTAGCTCATTATTGTGCAGAAAGCGACGTCTATTTTGAGTAATATTCACTCACTCACTCGACAGCCTATACGTTTTCCCTGTAACATAGGCAGTATTCCCAGCAAACACGAAACGTTGAAAACCAATGCTGGTTGAATGCTGGCTCTTCCTCTACATCATGCAATAATGTGAGCATGATGACTGGAATTGTAAGCCATAATTAACTCGTTAATTCGTCATCTAGGCTATTTCCCCGCGTTCTTGAGCTGATATCAATTTGAATGCAATGCTTTCGTTAAAAACGATACTGACTGAAAAATTACATCATAATTAGAAAAGGATAAGGGGAATCATATGAAAAATTGTATTCAATTGTGTAACCGTAAAGTTTTTTAATTGCATTTTTCACCCACGTGAAGTTGTGTCTCGCTGACCAAACGGAGGTAAACTATTTTCAAATCTGACATTTAAACTGAATATTAAAAAAAATGACAAAAAACTTATATAATCGTGGCCGATTGTTAAAGGGTAAGATTATTCAACAGCTAATATTGCATTCCGAAAATTTTTTCATAATATCACAAATTAGCCATAATGTTTTTAACAAACATGTCCTTCGTGTGCTTTGAATGATTAGTTATCCAACACGTTCCACACGTGCAAAAATAAGCTGCTACAACGTATCCTGTCTGCAGAGTGACGTTGTTACAACATATGCCGTCTGCACAGTGACGTTGCTTTAACCAATGATAGATTAGTTGTTGCAACGTATTTTTCTACCCAGTGGGATATGATTTTTACTATGTTGTTTGTAATCGCCAAAAATACATAAGAGAAATAACAAATATTACTGCTTAGCAACCAGACCATCGTAAGTGGCACTCATTTCAGTGACACATACGTCGCTGTGGTTGCTAGGGATCTATATACTGCACTTCTGTCACTGTGTCGGTGGTATGGCAAATGCTCAAGATGACGATATGGTTAATCTATACTGTATCTCTGTTGTGCTAAGGCAAAAGGCAGTATCTGCTTACTTGTAAAGTGAGCAGATACTACTTCTTGCAATTGCACTGCGGAACTGTCATCTGATATTCGTATACACGAACGTTCTACCAACGTTGAATCAACGGCAAAATTGATGTGTGTTCCTCCGTTTATAACTGAATCAGATGTCATCCTCACAGAGGGGGGTGCCTACTAATGACTTGCCAATCATCATTTGTGCCACACAGTATATCTGCGGGAATCGCATGGATTTCCAGAAAAAGTTTTTATTCAATATTCCAGAGGTTTTTTTTCCGGTATTCTCCATCAATGACTGTCTATCTTAATATAATGGCTCACTGGTTCCCCGTTGTCTCTCATGTCAGCAAAATAACCACTGTGATAACGATATACGTGTCACTTCGAATCTTGTATTGTACAAAATTGCAACGTGAATGTAACTGAGCAGAGATCCGTTGTTTAGTGTGGGTCAAAATGTCAATAAAAGTTAAGAAATACATTCATTCACACAGTTGGTGTTTCTATAGTCATTGGAGTATCGAGTGACTATACAGTGAAAAATTATTTATAAAGGCAACCACAAAAAATGGCCTCATTTGTTTTGGAGTAATTGCTTTGTTCATTTACACCGGACATGTCATGTTTTTAGACTTCAGTCACGATCTCGCCATGCTGTCAACGGTCTGACGAAGCAGTCCCAGATTTGGCTCAATAGGCATTAGCTAAAGCTGGCCCGGTACTGGACCTATAATATGTAGCTTGCAAATTCGAAAGATTCATCCTGTGTTGCTTTGTTTTGGTCCACCGTCCGGGACGGTGAACCAAAATAAAGCAATTCAGGGTGAATGGTTTCCCATGTTGTGGACAACATATTAATTTTAGTGGATTTGATGGGTTTTCCTGCTCTACACCTGCTGTTGCTGTTGCTGTTGCTGTTTCTGCTGCTGCTTCTGCATCTGGTGCTGCTGCTTCTCTGTTGTTTCTGTTTTTGCTGCTGCTTCTGCTGCTGCTGCAGGAACATCATGCCACAGGAACAGCAGGCAATGATGATGCCCTGGCACTTGCACTTCCTGTGATGTTGCTGTTAATGACAGCCTGTGCCGCCATGAAGTACGAGCATCAGGCTCTTTGATGCCGGGACGGATGACGAGTCCATCAGGACATCATCCTGATCCACGAGCAGCTGACAATGTGGACGTCCTAGGCCGGGCGGGGAGGGATGCCTACAGAGTACATAGCTGTCATTTTATACACAGCCATCTTGTCCCATCATCATTTTTAGGAGCAGATAGACAAGCTAATTGCGTTAGTGCTGTGTGCGTGGTGTTATGTTAACCCTCAAAGCGCTGAATTTTTTTGTATAAACCATGGAGACCAAAGGTGTTTCTTTTTCAATTTGAAATCATCATAAATGTCTTAGTTGGCTCTTTCCGCTTCATTTAAATACCTATGTTATGGGTTTTCTACGGCCATTCGAAATATTTTAATTCTATCAGTACGGGGACCGTCAGAATCTGACGTCGATAGACGTTAGATTCTAAAGGCAGTCCTCGCACTGAAAGGGTTAACCTCTACACCACTCTGCACGATTATAGTCGTTTTAACCCGTTTTTATCGCAGATATTGGGACGAAATGTGTGTTCAAACATCAAGGTTTGCAAATGCTTGGTCTTAAGTTAAACACATGAGTAATTTTCACCCACTTGAAGTTCTGTGTCGCGGTAGCGAGATGCAATTTCAAGTGAGTGCTTTTTTTAAATACAGCGCCTTAAGAGTTTACACTGTGTAGATAAAACTTGGTTCAATGCTGTTGAAGTTCCATTATTGCAATTCAACCACTTAACCGCCAAGTTATTTAATTGGAATTTTCACCCATTTGAAGTTGTGTCTCGCTGACGCGATTCACAACTTCAAGTGAGTGAAAATAACTTGTGTAAGTTGTAATACCATATAATAATTGTAAAACTTTAATCACCTTAATAGTAATATAATTAGATGAGTTAAAAATTTATCTAAGTAAGTGAAGTGAAAATAATTGGGATCGATCATTTATAAACACCAAAAAAGTAGTAGAAATTCCACAAGAGGAAATCTATTATATCATGCAGTACAATCCATGCGTGACTTGTAGATAGATAGAGACGTTGTTTTGAGTAGCTTCCATTTCATCTAAATGTATTTGCTCTTGTCAGACACGATAAACACTGGTAAAGGAACATTGGTTATTATCGATGGTTCTGTTCTACATGGCATAACATAGGCCCTACATGTAGAAGCTTTCTCTATTTATACATGTACTGTACAAGACAAAACATCAGTACAATAAACATAGAACCTCTAATAGGGCAAACACCCTAATTTGTATCTGATAGTATATGTTCTGGAAATAGCTGTTCACCAAATCATGGCTGTAGTCATTGGTTTATGTAGCTTATGTAGCTTACATACAAAATGATAATGTATACATTTGTCAATTTGCGGTTCCTATGATCACCTAGCTACAGTGAACATGTTCCAAAGTAAATTAAGGAGAATGTGATATAAATGAACATGAAGTATATGTGGCAGTAATATTCACAAGAGACAATAGGGCCTATCTGTAAAAGCGCATATATTTTCATTTGGTGCATTTATAACGTTTACTGCAGTCGTTCTCCATACAATTTGAAGCAGCCACGAAAAAAATGTCACAGATAGATGGAGTGAATTAGTTAGCGCTGGCCCGCAATTCAAAGTGGCAGGACCCGGCTCCCAAATGCCCACTCCTCCTGCCAATTTACGCACGTCCCAATCCATAATGGCTGGGCGACTCGGGCATTAGGCCGAATTTCCACCTGGCGTGGTCCAAGATTGCAGTGGGTTTTGCTCCCCGGTATCTGCCCGGGGGTCCCGCGGCCAGACCTGGCGTTGTGCGGGGGCCGGACCGGCGGTATTACGACATCGACCCGATAGGTTCCCGGTATCTGCCGGTAACTATACGGTGTCATCGACTTGCCCTCCTCCGTATCGTGCCATCAGACGGCTGACAGATCGCGTCTGCGAGGGCAGGCCCCAGAGATGCAAAGGGTCTGTTCATCGTTTGCGAAGCATTTGCACAAACTGCTTTGCAAGCGATGAAATTGTAAATAAACAAATGAAACAAATAAACAATGAAATAGATCAGAAATCAACAGTTTAAACAGCAATTTAGAAGTGAAAATGGAACACATGGAGTAGATTTTGCTGGGTAGTTTGCGGTTCAGATAGGGTTGGGACACAGTGGAGTCTGGGATGAGATAGCGATTTGTCTTGTTCCTGACAAGTCCGTGGCATCCCACAGGACCCCCACTCCGCCAGGATCCTGAAGGCTGAGTCCGTGAAATCCCCAGGACGCCGGCCCCCGTTTTATCTGTCATCACAATACCTCAGATTGAAAAGAGGTGCGAGAGCTGCGAATTCAACACTCTTCGGTCGCATTTGATTCTCAACAAATGCGTGATTCAAATGCGTCTGTCTCTACAACACACTTGCATTGCATCATGAATCTGTTATTATTGTTATAATCTCTAGCGTGGAAACAGAACACTATATCAATCCAATCGTTTTTCGCTGAAAACATTTCATTCGCTCGGTTAAAAGAACAAAAACACATTGTTTAAAGTGGGACAATTTTTCTTATTTATTATTCATCGGCGTAATTGAAGTTGGTTAATTTTAATGATGTTGAAGACGCGAAATGCGATAGCAATATTCTCATCTCGCCTGAATTAAAACAAATTGGCGAGGTTCTTTATCATCACACTTAAAATCTGATCTGTAATTGCGTAACATTTTGAAATCACTTTAACGTTGTGCATCTCTGCAATGAATTCAATATATTTAACAATGATTCAGTTTATTCTCGTGGACAGAGCGTGAAGTCTAATACTGAAGCCATGCAAAGACAAAGAACAGTAACTGCCCACTTTTCAAGTCAGCAGTTACTTCTCTTTGTCTTCCCAGAACATTATTGCAGTCACATGAAATCGATAAATTCCAAATTGGGCTAATTCATCACTGTCAAACTGAATCGCGGAGGCGTGAACAATAAAAGTTTAACCATGTGAATCCATAACGCAGTGTGCCACCAGAATACAATATGTACAATCTAGGCTAATGCAAAAGAAGAAATTTTATATCGAGCATTTTCATGGAAATGGTTTACTAATAACTTTTTATTATTTGACACCCGCTTCAATACATTTTCATCCACTACAAGTCGAGAATTGCGACAGCAATTTGCGGCTTGTAGTGAATGAAGATGACAATGGCAAAATAAGACTTAAAAAGGTCAAGTCATGCAAGCACCCACACATCAACTATACTATGTTAGTGCTGCCGACGATCATAAGGGGTTTAGAAATGCTTTCTGGCATTAAATGAAACGCAGTTGATCAAATATTGATTATACAACATGACAGGTCTAATTGTTAAACTTGAGAATATTTTTTATCCATTAGAAGTGGGAAATTCTTTCAACAATATCAGCTTCTAAATACTGAGAAATTGCAATGAGTATCGCACCCTCAGAGAGCCCTCTCCCTCTCGATGAAAGCCACAATGGCGAGCGTTTGAGATTTTTTTCAAAACAAAATATTGATTGAAATTGTATGTGAATCATTTTCTGCCTTGATACTAATTATGGAAAATTTGTAATTACATAGCAGTTTATCCAGCCTTTTTGTTCCTCATTGGACCTACCGATTTTCCATTCTGCATATGACTTTGTGGACAATCAGTCTGAATTCACTTATAACTGTGTGATACAGGTGCAGTTTCCAAAAAAAGTTTGATCAATGGCTCCGTCCTGTAATTGAATTCTTCAAATTAAGATAAGTGGGGACTTGTCACATCGCCTGCCGCAGTCACACTTAGAGAAAGAGCAACACGGCGTGCAGCAGCAGTGAGACCAAAGCGTTGGCACAGCGCTGGCCCGACGTCGAGAAACAACGGCCCAATGCTGAACCATTTATCACCCGACAAGCACGAGACACTTACCCAATGTTGGGTTATTGCTGGACCGACGTCGTAGACTTCGGTCCAGCATTAACTCAGCATTGGCTCCATGCCTCACGTTTTCTGCATGGCGCCTGCAGGATTGTATTCTGTGCTTCTGCAGGAACAGCACGCTCTCTGTGGGACGGCGTCGTAGATTCATGACCCTCTCGTTCACATCACAACGGGAATGAGGTGTTTTTCTGGGGCCGGCAAATTCATCAAAATCAGAGTCAATCCTTTTCATAATCTGTCCGCTTCACCTCGCAGATTAGCTGATTTGTCGGTTTTTCTTTGGCTTTTGTGGTCCACGACGCGGGCTCACCGAGCAGACAATAAAAAATAATAGCTGAGTGTATACGCGGACAATTTATCTAACTCTGGCGAACTTAGTCATATCTTTGTCAGAAAGATTGATATACACCGTTTCCAACACAAGAGTTTTCCACTGTGGGTTATCCATAATGACCAGGTAATGTGCTGTCATCTCCTGTACTCTGTCATGTGCTACGTACAAAACAAATGAGTTAAATAATAGCATGCAGTATAATTTAAAAAACACCACTGCATTATTTCCTTTGTCCAACCAGTACATTTTAAGCCACGAATGGAGAGTTGTCGGTGATCAAGTACAGGCCAATTATCATGGCCTAACTCAGCAAACATGAGACTTTGGCCCAATGTTGGTTTAATGTTGGACCATCGTCTATGACGTTCTTAGTCGGACGACGGATTAGATTCATAACCCCTCTCGCTCAGATCACAGCGGGAAGGGGGGTGTTTTTCAGGGGCTGTATTTGTTCGATATACAGACTATGCATGTTATTCAATTTAACAATCGTTCTGAGGGATCTTGAAATTGGATATCAGGCATATATAGTGAGCTCCTTATTTCTTTGCACTACTATACGTGACCGCTGGCTGGTTGTCATATTAGCCACACCTCTTACAATGATGATCACTGGCATGCCATAATGTGGGGCTACTCAAGCGGAGTGTGACTTGCGGAAAAGAAGATGTGTTTATTGACCGTTTACATGTCAACTTTGACATATTGGTCATTTGTATTTCTTTTTTGTTTTGTACGTTTTTCATGAGGCGCGAATCGGCTATGCGTTCGGTTGTGATTATTATCCCACTAATTTGAACAGTTTAGGACACTGCATATGTGTGCACCAAAGAAAGATATCACCCGCAGCGGGACTCGAACCCGGTACCCCCGGGCCCTGAGTCAACCGCGCTAATAATGTGCTGTCCTGCGCCGATAATTAAATTGATATTTAAATTTGAAATTAAATATCACTACCGCGATCAATAATACCGGTAGTGATATTTAATTTCAAGTCGGTGAATATTTCAGGCGGGCGCTATTACAAATTGTGTTTTGATGGAAAACTAACGCATTTTGCTGGCATCGATGATTAATGAACCGAGATGTGATGACTCATAAACAGTACAACAGTTTTCCTACATTTAATTAATTTTGAATATTGGTGGCTGTGCTGCTCTGAAAAAAACAAAATGCAGTAACCGCTCGGCGTCCAACAATAAAATAGATGTAATTAGGAGATAAAAGTACAGTATAACCTTGTTATACCGAAGTCATATGGATCTAAAAGAATACTTCGTAATATCCGAAATTCGCTGTAAGCCTGATGTTTCCCACTCTCTTCCCATATCAAATCGGTCTGTGTTATGATTAGGGAATTAAAATGATTGGATTATGAACAAAATAATAGGATTTACAAACAGAAATTCCGTGTTTAACAATGATATTAGGCTTGTGTGAAGCGAGAGTCAGAAACGCGTTGCAGCGGTTAAGGCGCATCCGAAATCGCAGTAGGCCAGGGAAATGTATTTAGGGACGACGCATGAACGTGCGTGGCATACATGCTTCAACTTCACCAGCTAAATCCCCAGGATCAAGCAACAAAAATACTACTCTTTATATCATGTCAAAAAGGGAGAGTCAGAAACGCTGCGTCACTACAGTTAACCCTTTAACCGCCAAATTAAAAAAATCTGAATTTTCACCCACTTGAAGTTGTGTCTCGCTGACGCGATCCACAACTTCAAGTGAGTGAAAATTATTCAGATTTAACAATATGGAGGTCAACTGTTCCGAAATATTGCTGATTGATGTCACATTTTATTTTTAATATGTTCAAAATGTGGTACATAATGTGCTAATAAAAAACGAAATTCCGAATATATGCGACACCGGCGGTTAAAGGGTTAGGGCGCATCCGACAGGGTTGTATGTCAGGGAAATGTAATCTGGGAAAGCCTGTTGTGACCCTGTCATTGTGCACGTGATCTGACTGTGGTCAGAAGGATCTGTGTCTTCTCTCCCAAATCTGATTACGTCCCACCTAAGAAAAGACGCGGGTTTAACCCTTTAACCGCTGGTGCCGCATATATTCGGGTTTTCATTTTTTATTAGCACAATAAGTACCACCTTTTAAACATGTTAAAGATAAAATGTGACATTAATCAGCAATATTTGAAAACAGTGACCTCCATTTTGTCAAATCTGAATAATTTTCACTCACTTGAAGTTGTGGATCGCGTCAGCGAGACACAGCTTCAAGTGGGTGAAAATTCAGATTGAATAATTTGGCGGTTAAAGGGTTATAGTCGGATCAATGTTGGCCAAACATTAAGCCGACTTTGGGTCGGGATGTGTTGCTTACTTGGATCGGGGTGAAGTACCACCCAGTACATGAGCAACGACTGGCAATGGTGGCTGATACTATGGTATATAGCACAAACTTTATAATTATAGAGTTCTAGGTTATAGCGATACGCTCGCGCCTGGCAGACAACACACGTCAGGAACACATCGGAAGTCTCTATTTTAATGACGTCGCTGGTATTAAAGGGACTGGCCCAGGCTAAAATCATAAAAAAAATCGGTCATTTTATTTTGGCTCTTTAATATGACGTAATGTGAAGCGCATTAATCAGTTAGACTAGATATAGAGACGAAATTCCTGATTTCTAATTATTGACAACCATGTCAAAAATTAGAAATACGGGAATTTCGTCTCTATATCTAGTCTAACTGATGAATGCGCAGCAGAAAAATTGCTAAAATTGCAGTTCTAGTCTATGGACATATTTACATCATATGGTTATAGTAAGAAGCCAAAATAAAATCACCGATTCTTCTATGATTTTAGCCTGGGCCAGTCCCTTTAAATTATCAGTTCAATAATTCACACGTGTGGTGAGAGGCCCACATCTAAAATATAACCTTTCGGTTTGGTTAGAATCCGGAAATAACCGACGTCACATTCTGAGATTACTCCCTTTTCGATGCACTACTTTCTTTTTCATGCGAAGTGAAAATAATTTAACTCTTCAACCACACCTTTTTAAGCTGGATGCCACGACACTCGAAAACATGTGTGTATTATGTAGCCCTTTTCAGCGCGGGGACCCTCTTTGTGGACGTCAGATTCTGACGTCTACAGGCGGTCCCAGCTCTGAAAAATTTAAATATTCATAATTGCCGTAGATAGACCCATATAACATAGGCAGTCAAGTGAAGCGGTGAGAGCTAACTAAGACATTTATGATGATCTCTTATTAAAAAAGAACCTTAAGTCTCCATGGTTTATGCAAAAATATTTCAGCGATGTAAGGGTTAAATTTTTTTTTGGAAATATTTGGGTGATGGTGGTGGTGAATTTCAGAACCCTCAGCTGCAGCCGAATTTATATAGGGCCCTCCTCGGGGTCTAGAAATAGGCCACCTCAGCTGCACCCGGACTGTCGAAACAACAGGACAACAAAGTCCCCATAAAGGTGGATCTAAGTGACGACGGATATTGACTGGCCTCAGCTGGATCCCGGTACGGGTGTCCCGATCCCCGCGAGAAATCCCACAGCATCCCGGTGTCTCATTCAATTTAAATGCAATACTGATTGAATGATCCTGTTATTCATTGCCCCGTGCGCGACCCGATCCTCCGCCGTGTCGCAGAGAGTCGTGGTATATACGGGCTGTTTTCTGTGAGGGGCCGGGTTTTTCTTGCCCCCGCGGATTCCGTTTGTGGTTAGATAATATCCCCTCTTAATTGTTGTTTATGGCCTTTAAACGTGCCCTGTAATATCTGGGCCGCCTCGAAGAGGTGGAGACGAAGCTGCGAACGTCGGCGGGGCGTCGTGGCGGCGTCTACGACGCCGCCACGACGCCCCGCCGACGATCGCAGTTTCGTCACGGGAGCCACCGACGGCCCGCCGACTCGCACCAATAGTGCATTACATATGATTCATTTGACGGGAGTTCCGAGTCTCATCTGTGATCCGCGCACACAGGGGCTGCCCGTAAAAAACGCGGCTGACCTCCGCCACGGCCGAGCAGGGGGCAGCCTCTGAAACCAGGCGAGCTCGCAAGGTCCGAATAAATTATTTGCGCAGAATTTCTCCAGTTCACGTTGGATCCGGCTGTTACTTTACACCCACACGTATTCCACGATCAATAATAATGGTGATGATTCACTGCGTTTGACGTCTGTTTATTTTGTAGCCGCCTATCAATTTAAAATTATGCTGCGGCCTCATAAATAATGATTTGCTCGTGGAAATAATCAACCTTGATTGTTAATTCTACCAGAATTGACAACCGCTAATCAGCGTCTCCCGTCTCTCCTTCCTGGTGTAATGCGGCATGCCGATAAAACAATAAAATGACTTTCACGAAACGTCACGTCGTTATTTCCTAATGGCGAAAAATACGAGTGACATCAAATGCGAGGCGTTGAACCAATAGTGTCTTAATGCTGTGTCAGCATCGTGGACGCTGACCGATCATTGAGACATCATTGGCGTAACGTCTCGCGATTGTCGTAAAGATGTCGTCACTCACGGTGGGTGATAATTACACTTGAAAGCTTTAGTCTTTGATAGGTCCATAATTCACGGGGATGAAAAAAGTGAGATTAAATTTTCATCGCGATGACCGCATTTCCGCGCTATTCACACCCAAGGTAATCAAGATGTACTCGCTGACCTGTCCTAATAAATTTCGGTAACCTGACTTACTCAGCTGAGTTGAGAGTTTTCCATAATGATGATAATAGTCATCTCGAACTCGGCATTAACGATTTTAATACGCACGAAAGTGAAAAAATATCAAAAGTGTTAGAATGGACTTTAATTTAAAGTAGTATTGCTTCGTGCCTGGTTCCCTTGGGGATCGTTGCTGGCAACAGCCATCAAACTGATTTACATCAACTGGTCTTCATTATGTGTCACTGTGTATGAAGCATCTAAACCAATACGGTTTGAGTGATGCTGGGTGGTAGTGACAAAAATAACTTACTGCTTGTTTAATACCTGCTTTTAGATCGCATTTTTATACGTGTGAAGTTTATAATTGTGAAGCATCTTCTCTGATAAGTACAGCATTAACCATACCTTCATTGTGTAACGTCGGCCCGTCTCTGGTTCAATGTTGTCTGCGACGCTGGCCCAACATTAATCCCGCGACGGCCTTGTGACGGATCAGTGAGGAACAGGGTAGCTGAGCGGCACCTGGTGATTATGATAGCGATTACACTTGTCTGACCAAGTAATCTACTATATATTCATCTATACAGACAAGTCTGGTGGTTGAATCGGAAGTCCAAATTAGTGCAAAAAATTGTTCTTGTGATTAATTTTGAAACTTCCCCTGAATGCAGTGTTTGAAAAATTGCGTATTAATTCAATTTCCCGAAGTATCAGCGTTGGCGCAATACAACATTGTGTCGCTGTGAGGTAGCATACTCTAACAGAATCATACAACAGTTGCATAGAAAATGAAATGAAATAAATGGGGTTTTAGGCCATACCACCTTTGTGCACATATAGGCTAAACTGGGTCAGGACACCTCCTGAAGATGGTGCTATGAGTGAGATGACAATGCCCTCCAGACACAGAATTCAAAATTCGTACCCTGGCAGTCTGATGCCGAGCACGCTACCGCTCGGTCACGAAGGTTTCCCGCAATGTTCAATCACAACAGCATAGAAGCTAAAGATATATTAGTGGCAGTAGTATATTTTCCAGCTGAGAAAAAAGGACGTGGCCTGCGCCTTCAGGTTTAGAATGCTTTATCTGTGAGAGAAATAAATTTTCTTACACTCGCGGATCCGTGTAGAGATCACTGAGGGGATTATACGGGAGCGTCAGGATCCTGGTGTTTGATCACGCATTAGGGGACCATCTCACAGATCCCGATATGCGGGAGACACCAGACGGCAGTAAGAGGTATACCTTGTCTTTAACCCATACAGCGCGTGGATAGACTTAGACGTCTAAAGTTTAACCATTTAACCGCCGGTGCCGAATAATATTGTTTTTTTTTACTCAATTATCACCACATTCAGTACAGCCTTTTAAGCATGTTAAAGCCATAATGTGACATCAATCAGCACAATTTAGAAAGAGTTGACCATCATTTAGTCAAATCTGACTAATTTTCACTCACTTGAAGTTGTGGATCGCGTCAGCGAGATACAACTTCAGGTGGGGTAAAATTCCAATTGAATAATTTGGCGGTTAAAGATCTAAAATGTAAGAATTAAAATTTTTATAATGGCCATAGACCCATAACATCAGTATTCAAATGAACCGCAAAGAGCTAACCATGGCATTTATGATGATTTGAAATTAAAAAAAAATATTTGGTCTTCATTGGTTTATAAAAAATAATTCAGCGTTGTAATTGACAACAACCCGTTCACATAACGCTCTGGGGTAGTGTTAAACCCACTTTAAAAACTATGAATACATTGATATAGTTGTCGCGAAAAAAATAAAAGAATGGGGTTTCATGCCACATTTGTGCACAATCATGTAGGCTAAATTGGGCAAAAAGAACATCCTGAGGAAGGATGGAAGGAAGACACATAACTCAAAATTTGAGCCCTGGCGATCTGAGGCCGAGCACGCTATCTCTCGGTCACGGAGGCTCCCCACAATATTGAATTTTTACGAGTGAGCGGGGAAGAAACTTTTTCTTTGAAACTTGAATGCCAGAGCCGGGTTAAAAGCAGGTAGCTTAAACCGATGCACCGGGGCCCCCGCGATATTGTTTCCGTACACTATGCTGTCGTTGTACACAACTCCCGGTCGATACAGGTCAGGAAAACAATTATGCGAACATTTCGTCTTCTGAAGACCGCACTGGGAATTGTGCTGTGCATAAGATACGAGTTAATGTTTATTTATGACTCTTGCGGAACAGTTTCGTGTTTATGTCACCCTCGATGGTTCGCCGTTGGTGCATTTTGACGCTGACTTTCCCCATCGGCATTTCAATCATCCTATCATATAGTGGGCATATTATGTAACATTAATATCAAAAACACTTTTACATCCTGTTTCTCTAAGTCAAATTTATAGGAACTCACATCTCCTGTTGTTACATCAGCTTTTTTCCTCCAGTCTCTTTTCTAGCTTTGAGACAATGGAGCGAACTGTTCGGTGGTTTGTTGTCCCTATTGCTTAATTATTTGTGTCTATAGTCCATGATAGCATGGTAGCAGGATTGTACGACATTACTTTTGAGCCAGACAAGCACAATACTTGGGCTCCAACCACCCACTATATTGGGTTGAGGAGATCATGCAATTCACAGATACAGTATGCCTATTATAATGGAGACATTTAGAAAAAAACATTAACGTTTTCTCGTCTTGTATTCGCTACAAATGAAAATAAATTGTAGCGAACACAAGACAAGAAAGTTGATGTTTCAGCCTTACGAGCTTCACATATCACGTATAAAATGGTCTCGCAAAGTAATCCGCTAAAATAATATTATTATTGTAGCGGATTGCTTTGAGATACTATCATTATATTAATAAAATAAAGTTATAATATGAAAAGACATATTTGTTGTGTAAATATAGAATTTGTTCTCTTTTTCAAACACTTACAAAAGACCAAGATTGAACCAATCAAAACCCATATTAAAAAAATGTCAGCTGTAGTTGCAACACACGGATTATTACTGCACATAGGTCTACTTTTTACCAAGCTCTGTAATTTCACAAGTACAATCTATTTTCACACATTTGATTGATAGATTCAGCAAAAGTGAAAATGAGTATGATGGGAAAACATCAAATGTCCAAACACAATCCATTGACACAACGTCAGATCAATGCCAGTCAATCACTTACGAGGCTGGACCAACATTGATCTAACATTGAGTCAATGTATCTGGGTTTTTACTGGGGATGGACACCGCCTCAAACATCCGTGCGTGTGTCGTAAACCTCTTGACTGCCAAATCATCATTTATATGAATTTTCACCCACTTGAAGTTGTGTCTCGCTGACGCGAGCCACAACTTCAAATAGGTGAAAATTATTCAGATTTGATAAAATGAAGGTCAACGATTTTTAAATCTAGCTTATTGACGTCACGTATTATCTTGAACATGTCCAAAAGCTGGCATTTAATGAGCTAATAAAAAACGAACCTAATCGGGACCGGTGGATAAAGGGTTAAGGAGATTAAGCCCCACCCGTCCCGGCAGATGTCGCATCATCTGAGGGAGCCGGCCGGCAGTATCGTGAGCTATGCCGGGGTGACACGGACCCCATCCATCTGGGTTGTCATCCCGCAGATGGTTCGATAGCCGCGCACAATCTTTTCCGTGAGACCCGCGGAAATCGTCTGGAAATGTTTATATCACTGTCAGCCGTGGATTCCACTTGTTCGACCCCTCGTGTTGCCGGGCGGGCGGAATCATCTAAACGACGATCGCTTATAAAGGATTCAATCGGTCCAACTCCACATCGACTCGTGATAGGTGATGCCGGAGTAAGGATCTATACCCAGCAAACACAATACATCGACGCAATGTTGGTTCAATGATGGACCAGCGTCGTAGACGGTGGTCCAACAGTTGCCCAACTGTCTATGTTTCGTGTTTGCTGTTATCCACAAATCATAATACTACTCTGCTCTTCAATATTTGCTTACTTGAAAAATGCAGTATCTGCTTACTAGAAAAGTGGGTGGATACTGCTTTTCGGCTATGCACTGCAGCAGATTCTGCGTTCTAGCTTTGTACGTCAGGATTGTTGTTATTGTACTGAAACGATATAAATTTGGTAAAGATAATGTTTGACTCTATGCTAGTTCAATAAGGGACCAGCGTTGTAAAAGCTGGCCCATCAATGTGCCAGCGTAGGGTGAACGTGTCGTGCTGTTGACACTTACCTGAACACACCTCTTGTGATTTCTTTACGAGTGGGTCATAATACTTTGTTGGCAACATGAGAACATACAATTTTCCAGTGTGCGTGTGCCAATACACATACCAGTGTATTTCTACTCCTCCACCCGATCTTGCTGATGTAGGGTGCATAGGTTCTCAGAGTTCAAACATAAATTGTAACGAAATATCCCACTCGGTTAATATCACAACTCCAGTAAGTGGCTGATAAAACAATTGAGCTACGAGGGAATATAATGTCCCCACAAGGGGGATTACTTATCAGTTTGATAATGATTATATGAAAATGATTTGATTCAAAGCTCATTATTATTCTCAATATTTTCACCAACTTGAATTTGCGTAGCCAGTCACAAAATGAACTAGACCAATATTTAAACTCTATTAATAATTATGATGATCACGATTAGCTTATTCATAGTGCTATAAATATTTTAAGACATGATAACAGCTAGATAGGGCGCACAGCTTACTATGTATATTAACTTTTACACCAGTAAGCACAACTATACTCGTTTTAATAATCCATTTTGTTATTGGGAAATAAATGTGCGTTTGAACATCAAGATTTGAAAATGTCTGGTCTCGAATTAAACAAATATGAGTAATTTCCACACACTTGAAGTTGTGGATCGCGGTAATTCGTCTTAATCCAGTTTATTGCCAGAAATAAATGTGCGTTTGAATTACAAGATTTGCAAAAATGTTTGGTCCCAAATTAGACAAATATGAGTAATTTTCACCCGCTTGAAGTAGCGAGTCACAGCTTCAAGTGGGTGAAAATTTAAATTATTTAACTTAGTGCTTCAAGGGTTAAATATCTTCTAATTTAGACGGAGCATGCTGGCCATTAAGGGGTTAATGCGTTTCCCTAGTTACATAACAAACCCTCTCCCAATCGCACAACAAACATAACAATTTGAACCAGCGATGACTTGATGTTGGCCCACTGTCCGCGACGCTGCCCCAGCATTGATCCAAGACTGGGTGAACGTTATGTGCTTTCCAAGTGGTCACCCTCTCCATGGCATAATGGCGTCACATCCTCTGTGGACTCAGTCACGTGGAAATGTTGACCAATGCGATAATTATGTGTCTCTGTACCGCCGTGCAAATGCGGACAGCAGTAACTGCTTACTTTACAAGTAAGCAGTACCCACTGTTTGCCTTTGCGGGGCGGTGTAGAGTCAGCTACTATTAGTATATGACGTCATCTATGATGGCCATTACTTGGTGCGTTGCGGATCCCATCCCCATGGCGATAGCATTGGAAGCCACTAATTACGAGTGATTGATCAAGGATGTGTGTGATTTGTATCCAGGGGAAATGTTGTCCATCGAGGTCGAGAGTGGGAGGCGGAGAGAAGGGATGACTTGAACGTGATTCAAGTGGTGGCGCTAACCATTTCAGTGTCAGAGGGATAATATTATTATGCGTGCACTCAGCTCGAAGCAAAAGTAAATTACTCAGATAAACCAATCATATTGCATCATGTCTGCCCCATGAGCTTATCCATACACATAATTACTCTTTGATTCATCCAGCCCTTAACCCTTTGAACCCTCACGATGCATCCCTGAAGAATGGCTAATCTATTTGCACGTGATCAGTGTGCGTGATCTACGTGCGTGTCTGTGTGTCCGTAAAACATAATCGATTTGTGCGTAAATTCTGTGTAATTTTGTCTCTGTTACGCGTATACAAATTATACAGGTATAATTATGATGAACCAAAACATTTTCATTCTCTTGAACAACATGTCTCCAATGCATGCAAAGCTCTATCGAAAGAGGTTGGAGGGGCATGGTATTGTTCTTATGACGCTGAGCATTTTAATACAACGGAAAGCTATCAAAAGTAAGCATGGATGGTGGGTTCATCAAATCCCTTCAAATCGCAAACAGAAAGGAGAATAACAAAATCTTGCAGGAATTGCAATTGGACGAAGAGTAATTTCACCGTTTTTTTTCAGATTGACAAGAGAACAATTTTTTAAACAAGTATAAGCTTGCATTGATTTACGTCGCAAACAGGCACATAGCCTAAATACATAGGCCCTATGTGTGCTTATTGTGTGTATTTTAAGTGCAAGAAAGAACACAATTCCATTGATTCGGATATCTGAATCTATACGGATTTACGAAACTATCGAATTTTGTTCTTTCCTTTGACATAACTTGAAGAGTAAGCAGTGATTGCTTTTTGGCTTTTCAAGGCATTTTCCTTTCTAAAAAATCAGTTGGTGTGTGTGGGTGTTCCACTTCTTGTTCTCGCTGATACAATTATGTGAGCGGTGAATGTCTGCAGAGCGATCCTTGTCAGATGGATTCTTCTTTTTGCAAAATGTTTTGTCCTCGCGAATAATGACATACATTCCGCGTGCGTCCAGACGTAATACCTCCAAAGAAGCCATGATTCAACGATAATTTCGCGGGATACAAGACGCTGGTTCAACGCTGTGCCAACGTCGGTCGACGTTGGCACAGCATTGAACCAGCGTCTTGCAGCCTGGGATGTCGGCGGCGGTCTGCACTTGTCCACTTGTCGAAGCAGATTATTAAGATAAAGACCTGAATCAGTGACCGAGGATGAGTTATCTCAGCCGCTATTGACGGGACGGATCGGGCAGCTATGTCATAATGTGGGTGAAATAACAGAGGTGGTCCTCGCATTAAGGCACCGAACAGGAAATGTGCTGTGTCTGCGAGACGGAAAGGGGGCGAGCGCTTCTGAAGGAGAACCGCCAATGTTGTGTTACCGCCGATGTTGTGTTACCGCCAATGTTGTGTTCATTATTTCAATAATGTGGTGAATCTTCAGTTGTAGATGTGTCATTGTTCTGTGAAACATAACCTGCCGAGAAATATGAAGGTTATCTATTTGGCTCGTGCCATATTATTTATGCGAAGGCTAGGCCTATCCCTGGAGGACTATAAATAGTTCTATAGAAACGCTGGCCTCCATTATTTCAGCAGTACGAGTTTGTAATGCAAGAAACCTTCCGCTTACGATCACTTACATGTTGGCGGCACCGCATGGATATTATTAATGAGATCTGTTCACATGTCACGGAGTTATCGACGGTAATAAAGTCTGATTGACAGCAATACTCTTTACGCATCGCTGCATTGAGGATCGCGACTGGTGCAGTTCCCACCAATTCATTGGCGCCGCATACAAGTTCATGTCAGTGCCAAAGCAGGAGGACTTGTGTTCCGCGAACAATTTACTGGTACATTTCTAAACTGGAATTTCACACCAGTTATAAATTACAAATCCGAATAAACTAACAAACCTTTCTATGGAATTTAATAATCGAACGTTGTTTCTTTTTGAAGAGTTTTTGTGGTGTAGTTTTCTTGGTGAATACCATTAAACATATTTATAGATGTGTACGTGTATGGTCAACACCACAATCATGTTGGAAGCTGTAGTATGGTGAATCCCCCAGGCGATATCTCATTCACGTAGTTTATAGAGTACGTTGTCCAAGCACCGACACGTTGTCGTACCGACGTTTGGACGTCGGCCCGACGACGAGTCGGTGCTTGGACAACGCACTCCTCACTTTCTTCACGAGGACACGCACAAGGTGAAGGTCGCCAGAGGCGTGGGTGATTGGCGACCCACGCCACCTAACGAGCATCCAAATAATGAGAAGTACTTATCCTAATAGTCATTTATAATTATCCTGATCGCTCACGGGGCCAAGGACGATTGCCTGCCTGCCTGTCCGAGCAAGTGGACTGACCACTCGACCACGATGCACAGTGGTCAGCTCGTCTAAGGACGGGACTGGTCAGACACCAGGGACCAGTGTCCAAGCCATTTAAGACAACATATAAGTCCGTCTTAAAGTCGGTAATTGGGTGAGTCTTATATAAACCCAGCCACTGGGCGCCCTTAATTAGGATCTATACTCCTGAATTTTGAAACAACCCCACCGAGATGTGTTTATTTTACTTATCTCCGATCGTAGCAACTGTGTGTATAGGGTCTCTAGAAGTAGGAAAACCCTTTCAGCATGACTTCCGAGATAACTCAGGGGCAACTCTTACGTGTTTAAAAGGAATTATTCCATTATAAAATGTTCCTTACTTGCTAAGACAGTATTAGTTTATGCAATTTTTGATACACAGACGAATATGATGGAGGGGGGGTTGTTAAAATTGAGCTACCGCTCTCAACAAATTAATAAAGAAAATAACTCTCAGTTTTTCCTTCAAAAAACGGGGACATTCATGGTCGGAGAGTAGTGTGGTTTTTTTAATACAGTTAACTTATGTAAGTCGATTTCAAAGTTCTTCCCCGCTCACCTATAAAGATTCAATTTTGTGAAAAGCATCAGTGACCGAGATGTACCGTTCTCGGCCTCAGACGACCAGGTCTTGAATTTCGAATCCTGTGTCTGCAGGGCAGTTTCATGTCATTCGTCTCATCATCCTCAGGAGGTTTTCCTGGCCTAGTTTAACCTATGTGCACAAAGGTGGTTTCAAATCACAATTATTTCATTTGAAATAAGATGATTAACACCTAATAGTCACAATATGAGCAATTCCAAACCCATTAATATCTGTTTCTACTTTGATGCTCATCATTATTTGATGAGAAGGGTAGTTTAAAAACATAAAAAGTAAAACTTCTGAAGAGTTTTAAAATCATAATACCGTGTCTTTAAAAAAAGAGAGGAAGTCATTTTCTGTCCAGAAATAAAACGTTGACCCGATGTAGTTAGTTCAATGTGTTAGTTCAATGTGTTAGTTCCCTTGTGCTTAGTTCCTCTTTCGGTATGCATACATTCTGAGCATCAAGGAAGGTGCTAATGCATCTGTCTGGTACTTGAACGTGTATAGGAACAGAAATCCGTTTCCGCGCCCCTGAGATTTGTGTAAAAAAGTATCGGTTTCACACAGTTGACAATGTTTTCAAAGGTCTGCGATGTACATAAATGTTATTCCGTAATATGCGCCAGAATCTCTTGAGGTCGTTTGCAGAACGCAGCTCGAATTCGGCTTTTCATCGCGATGTTGAATACAACATGAAATCTCAACCACTTGCACAAATTTTCTCATTGTTTTCCAACATATTATTGAAGATGAAAAGTTTTGAGATATGTTTAGACGAAAGTGCTACAATAACTTTATGTCCTTATCCGACACATATTTTACTTAAATGATACACAAACAATTACGTGAGATTGGTACTAAAATGTTCCAAAATATGTTAATACTTACAGTGCTAAGCACGACTATATCTCGTAGTTTTTATCATTTTTCATTAGCTGTTCAAATCACTGTTATTGGAAATGAAATAAAGTCACAGCCACGACCAACAGTCATGAAGCAAGATCGCATCGAGCCTAGCATTGAGAGCACGCTCTTACACTACATTGACACTATATACTTGAGCGACATCTATGGGCAATAATTCAAACAACAGTCAGC